>JAODVM010197145.1:0-13718 GCA_025400095.1 Phenganax marumi
TCAACTTGCCCAAAAACAGTTGAGATTATCTGTCCTAAATGAAATGCATACAAACTCATATACAGGTCCTAGACTAAAGTCATTGACCAAGGTCGTGTAATTGCGTTTCTATAGAAACGCAATTACAATTAAAATTCCAACTGATTTAAATGCAACAGTATTAGGTCTATTTAAAGATGAATGTCGTTGTTCACAAATGAAGGAATTTATTGGGTTAAGACCAAAGTGTTATTCCTTTGTCATGGACGATGGAACTGAAACTTAAAAGTGTAAGGGAATTAAGAAATCAGTGATAGAAAGAGAAATTTTACATCAAGATTATAGAGATTGTCTCGAGACAGGAAGAGAAGTTTGACGAAGAATGAACATTATAAAATCACATCTTCATAACCTCTACTCAGAATCTATAGATAAAATAGCACTTAATTCAGATGATGACAAGCGAATCATGTTAGAAGACAGTGTTCTCACGTTGCCTTATGGTTACTAGAAATTGAGCGAAGCAATCAAAACGTAAAAATTAAGCTAAGTAAAAAAATATTTATCTTAACAAAAAGATAAACATTTTAATAGTTCGCTTTTCTCAGCTGTTTCTAAATCCAGGTGGATCATCTCATGAGATCTCGAGTTTTTCTAAATCATCTAAATATTTTTGACTAAACCAAATGTCATGAATTCATTGGCCTCCTTTTCCAGGTTTAATGCCAAGTCCACTTTGATCGAGTTTAATTTTAGGCTCTGATATTTCCTCGACAATTGGGCTAAATCGAACAGTCTTGTTTTTGGGTTCGATGCAATCAAACATAATAAGATCACGTTCTTCTAAGATCACTTTATAAAAATCACTTTGAATGTTTAAGAATCTTTTACGATCATAAGCTTGTGTGAGACTTCCAGGATTCACTCCAAAAAATTTAGAGGCTTTGTATATACTTGAGAACTTTTCTTCCCACCCAGATTCTATACGAATAGCAGTGACAGCTCTTGGTTTATTTACTTTGTTCATTTCTGTATTTTTATAAAGTTTTTTTTTACAAAACAAGACGAACCACTTTTCCAAGTGCCCATCCTACTGCAAGTCCCATAGGTCGTTCTGTAACTCTCATGTATTTTTGCATTCGTTTTAGGGTTGGTAGAAATCTTCCAGTCATGGTTTTGGATGGTAAGTAGATTCTATTTTTTTAAGATAGCCGAAAGCTTTATTGGTTTCGTTGATATCTTGATTTGCGTCGTCGAGTTTTTGTCTATGTTGTGCTCTTTTGTTTTTTTCTCACGGTTTCGCGCTAGTACCATTTTTCTTTTTCTAAGGCGAGTTTCTCCATGGCCAAGTTATGTCTTTTTACTTTTTCTTGATATCCTTAGTGGTTTAGTTTACTGAATAAAAATCCAGCTCCTGCAAAAGTGCCTGCATTAAAGAGTCCAAATCCAAGTTGTGATAATACTGAAGCCATTTATTTATTATTCAATTTTCTCTGGAAGGACACCGTTTTTTATGAGGAGCTTTACAATGATTGATCCAGCTGAGATGGCAATGGTTAATTTTAATATTCCATTAAACGATTCTGGTACTCCAAGAGGCATTTTAGGCATTTTTCTAGTTGCAAAAGAAATACAAGCAGCAGCTGCAGTCGCCAGAGATGCACTTGGGATTTGATTCATATATTCTTTTTGTTCTTGCTTCATTTATTATTAAGAAAAAAATTTTTTTATATAACCTACTACAAACGATTTTTTTTAGTTGAGCGTGTCTAACATGTTAATGTGCATCAGCTTTCAGCTCGTCAAGACTGTCTGAACGAAAACAAAATTAATGTATTTCCCAGCTTGCCAAATTAACTTGTTTGAATTTATCTGTAAAAAGGCTTTACGAATTGATTTAATAGCTATCTAAGTCGTCTCTTACTTTGCAAATGCAAGTTAAGTAGGCCATAATTCTAGCAAAATTCAAAGAATACAATTCTTGGTATACCTCGAATAGGTTGTAAACTATTTTTGTAGTTTAATGCAATCCATAATCAAATTACAAGTCTGTTCTTGCTTTTTTGATGAAACATTTATGTAATAACATATTATTTACTTATATCCATGGCAGTTCATTTATTTTGCCCTAAAATGATATTTGTTGCAAAGAACACGTTTGTACAATGTCTTATATAAATATGATGCATTCAGCGAAACACATAATTTCAACAGTTCTAACAACCAATAAATATAGGCTATGACCTAGATTTTTGGTTTCTTTCGAGTCATGTGAATCAGGGGGCCACTCCGCATTTATACCTTGACTTTCTCTCAAGAGCTTTCTAATTTCTAGTGCTACAAAGTAAATGTCTGTAGCTTTGACTTTTTTATTATTATTAGGCCATGGGACAAACCGCAAAAAGTCGTCTAGAAAAAGCATTGGCATGCGTCCACAGAGGAACCAGCTGAATTTTGTAACATAGGTACCTTACATCCTCCTAATGATATTCCACGGGTATGTCAAATCTGAAACTTGCACATTAAGGAGAAAATGGGCTTTGAATTACAGCTCCGTTGCTCAACGATGTTCGCCATCTTGAAACAAAGAAATTGCTGCGCTGGCATTAATTTGATCGCCTTTTCGCACACTTCATGTAAGAGATACCAAATATTAACACTGCTGAAACGTTTTATTCTCACAATACACATAACATGAGAGTAATTAAATGTGGCTTGTGATAAATATGTAATGTATGCCAGCTCAGAATTGTCAACACAATGGAATATATGTGACAGATCTCAACTTGAGTCCTTACTGGCATAATTTGGTCTATTAGGCCCAGAAACTTTAAACTGGCCTTAAGATCTGCTTGTCAGGTCTGCTGGTCAAGTTTGTCATCAAGCAATTGCTGTATGCTTGAAGCCACAATCAACCATGCACAAGTTGGAATAAAGTCGTCGTCCTCCATATGATCTTTCATATGCCTCTGAAAAAGAATAAAATTAGTGACAAAGTAATATCAGTATGGCCACCGTTGACATCATTTCCTACCTACATAATGGGAATGGCATGTAAGCATCTCATTAGACTGACTGTCACATGCATGACAGGGTTTGACATAATATATACAATGAAAAAAAGATATGTTCTCTGGCTAAAATATATACTTCACAAGGTTTTGATCACTAGGTTTTGAGAGAAGCTGATGAAATGTTTCAGGCAGAGAACAAATTTTCTTTTCAGGGTGTTCAGTCAATGAGTTAGGGGAAACCGTCATGGGAAACAATTCCACTCCAAGTCACCATCATCACTTCAAGTCGCCATAATCACTTAGAGTCACCGTCATCACTCTATGTCACTATCACCACTCCACGTCACTCCAAGTCACCATCATCACTCTGAAGCACGGTCATCACTTCATGTCATTATCACTATTCCAAGTCACCATTATCACTACAAGTCACCATCATCACTCCATGTCACTATCATCACTCCCTTCATCTGAGTCAGGTCCAGCAAGCTTTTCATCTTCAGCCAAATCTTCTGTGTTATTAGTGCAACCTTTGCATTGACACATTGATGTGCATGGCAAGCCATCTTCCAAGCAAGCACATTTGGCATTTTTTCTTCTTCCTGTATCTTAAATTAACACATCAAAACTTTTTAACAATTTAAATTTGGTGAAAAAATAAGCATATATTACCGCACAAGCACCAGACATAACTTCTTTGTGAACCCATATATTTCTCCATGGTTAGATGTATAGTACATATCGTACATACTTCTAATAATTAAGTGCACTGTACCTGCTACTGATCCACATCCGCCACTTTTGCATGCACAGCTCACAGTCTTGAGCACACTTTCCGGAGCGCAAGGCAGATCACACCAATCAATTTCAATCACACCACCAACTGATAACTTCCAACTGTTCCCAATAGGCCCTGGTAAATTCTGATCTTGCTCCAAACTCCGCCTCCATACTGCCGCTTGGTAGTTTGCACGCATAACATGCTTTTGTAGCGAGTCCTTGGTAGGTGGCAATAGCTCTTCAGAATGTTTTCCAATACAAAACAAGTTAAATCTTGCTTTATTCACATCCTTGCATCCGCACTGACCATACAAATGACAAACAAAAGTTTCCACTTTCTCTTGCAGCTCATCAGACACTACAGGTTGCATGCCAAGTTCTCCGAAAGCAAGTTGGTAAGCATTCTCCGCACACAGAAGTTTTGCAGCTTTGACCTTTCCCTTGCCATAAAATCCACTGACAGAGTCACAACCAGTTAATGCATGTAAGCCAATCAGGGCACAAGCAATACTGTCACCAAGCTGATGGCGAACAGCTTGTATGTCAATTGTACGAACTTTCCTTGCTGTACCAGTGTGAAACAGCAGTTGAGTGGAGAAATGTTTGCTCATGCTAATGGCAATTATAAAGACATCTGTGTCTAAGCTCTTGATTACAACGACTGCACCGCGATTAGCAGCAAAATATGCATGTAACAGTATACGTGTGTCTGCTTCTTCATGATCGCATCTTAAACAGGGTATTGGAGCCACAGAAAGTTCATCTCCTTCACTCCTGAGAGCATGACAAACTTGACCATGAGCAACAAATAGTGTAACTCCATGATAAACTTCAACAGGACACTTTCTCCACTCTTGAAACAAAAACTCTACCAAACTTTCTTTGTTTTTACCATCAGCTAAAAACTTTCGCCACTGTTTTGGAACCGGTTGCCCTCGAGCATATATGTGGATTCTTTCACTACCGGTAGCAGCTCTTCTGTCTCTTTCAACACTTTTTATACTCATTTCCGGGTAACTGTCAGTGACAAAATGTATTTCAGTGCCACAATGTTGAGTAGCCAGTCGGATGATCCGGGTCAAGAGGAAAATGGCCAAATCCCCAAATGTGTTTGGTATTTCTCTATTATTGAGCTTTTGTAACATGGCCATGCCATCAAGAATCCATACACTACCACTAGGAATAACATCTACTAACGGATTTTCAACAGCTTGCTCTATGTGATGAAGAAGAGATGCCTTGTTTGTCTTCACAAGAGTCCCTTGAACAGAAGATATAGCAAGAGGCAGTAGTCCCAAGTTATACTTCAGCATTTCATCCAGCTGTATTTTTCGTGCGCTCCCCACCAACAAAAGTCGAGCAAAAAGCTTGTTGCCAGCTTTCATAGTGATATCTCGCCCAGATGCTTTAGTGACTGTCTTCTTTCTCTGTGATCCAAAAGTTAGTACCTTGCGCTTTTTCAAGGTATCAGAAAATTTCACAGCATTCTTCTGCAGACGTGTTGTTACAAACTCTTGGAAAAGCTTTTCACCTTTATCTTTTGCTGACAGAAGATCTTCAGCAACGGGCAGCTCCGCTACAACACCAGATGATAGATGAACTAGGGAAGACGAACCTTGTTCACCAAAAGGATCAACCATGCTTGTGATAGTGGATCGTATGTTCTGAATGTCTTGCTCATCTCGAGTAATTCTTGACTTATCAAGTTCTTTTCTTACTCGATCTTCTTGGTTTTGACCAGACATTGTTTTACACTCCCTTGATATTGCAGCCCGAGCTGGTTGAGAAAGAACCCACCGACGTACCGCTGCTTTGTGCTGTGTGAATCCTCCTAAACCACCTTTTGTCTTAGAGTCACGATTACATGTTTGCTCTATTGTAATGTCACACTCGACTTGGGCAAATCCATGAACACCTTGTCTTTGCACGCAAAATTCCCCTGCCATAAAACTCTCATGAACATCCGGATGCGTCTTGGGAAGATCACACATTTCAAGATAGTATGCAGATAGATATCTACAGTAGTTTGTCCTATTGTATGCAAAGTACCAAGGTAACCTGCTTCGTACAGCTGACAAGTGCAATGGCCAATTGCCTTCACGTGTAGCTCTTGTGAATAATAGTAGCAATTCCACCATCTCGATATACGATGACCAAAATGCAAAATTGGCATTTGATTGACTCTGAATATCAATGAATTCACCATACTTTGCCATCATATCAATAAACTCCTGCCCTTCAATGATTTCTTTATACTCTGGCGTTGGGAATGCTGCTTGTAATTTTGTAATAATGCTGTGAATGGCTTGGGAGTCTGGTTCAGAAAGATTGTCCAGAAAATGTTGGAATCTCAATTGTTCTAGAGCTTCAGATACCAACTTGTGCGTTCGGCAACTTCGGTTGTAATGGTGACCATTCATCACACCTTTCACAGACCCACTGGCTACAACTCCTGATTCAACAATTATATCAGCCAAACCTGCATCTTTGTAGCGCTCTCCAATGCATGCTAAAAATGACATCTTTGTATGGAAACCACCAAGTCTCACAACAAGTCGCCTTCTCCAATGTTCACTCTCATCTTCCCATATTATTTTCTGAGCCTTGGCATAGATAGCTTGGTCAAAGACGAGCACGATAACTGGTACATGTAGGTGATCTGCATATTTAATGCTTCGAACAAGAATTGTTTTCACAGTTTCCATCTCGGTAGGACTTGCGTCAATTGTGGGTAGATAGCCAACTGTAGACAACGTTGGAATGTCTCTCTGAATCAATGTATTGAATCCTGTCCAACTAGGAATTGCTACAGTTGTGTTGTTTGTAAAGGACATTCTTGTCAACATGAAGGCTTGATCCAGCTGCCGAGGTTGTAGTTGGGCAATGGCGTTGTGGTCATTCTTTATATCAAGATCTTTGCCAATGCATCCAGGACCATTCTTATCACGTGATGTACCAAAGTATGGTTCCAACTTTTCTGTTGGGACTTTGATTGAACGTTCCTTGTTTTTTTTCATTAGAGGAAATGAAACTGAACCCTCCATAGCACCATCATCCTCTCTCATTCGTTGGATAATGATACCATTTGTACTATGGGTTGTGCCTTTTCCTGATAGCGTTTCTTCTCCAAAGTCAATGTTGTCCCATACAATTGTTGTAAAATTGCCAGGTTGAATTCCTTCAGGAACTGGGAGGTCTCCAAGAGATAACTGATACTGAGCTAAAGCAGTATCATGCTCCAAAGTCAAACTGTGTGATGTACAGTGTCCTAATCCATTCATTATTTGAATCAGCTGTGAAGACCCTGTCATATGCCTGATTGTCATTGAAAGTGCATGATGCTTTGGAGAATTTACTCGTCCCTTAGAATGGAGATAAATTATGTCCTGAGCAATGGATAAGATTTTTCTTTCTTCACTTTCTTCAACTTTAACATAGCCATCAGCAACTGGTTCATCACTAATCGCAGCAGTCCATGCAATCCAATTGAACAGCTCACATGGTACAAGTTGTCTAGCACAACCAATATTTAGGTTTGCAGCTGTTGGGGGCCATGTGGACTGGAACTTTGACACTGAATCTTGAATGGCGTTTCTCACTACTTTGGAGGAATAATAGGATGTCCGCATGTTTTCTTGCTTGTTTGACCTTGCGGAAACTGATGCAGATGTTTCAATATCAGATGGTTCACTCTCTCCGCTGTCTATGTCTTTGGATGACTGTCCAACATGACCTTTGACAAGCTCTGATGCACCAATGGCCCCTGAGTATACAATATACCCCAGCCTTGTGTCGTATGTGAATTGCAGCTGAGGGTATGTGTTGCTTAGCCTAGTCTTTAAGTTAGATGAGCGATATGAAGAGTCCACTCCTTCAACTTCTTTTATGATCTTTATAAAGGAATCATTTAGAGTTTTCAATAACATCAGCCTCTTCTCAGTTAAGACCTGTGGCACAATAACTCTTTGACAGAATTTCTCATATGCCTTATTGTAGTGGAAACTAACTTCTGAAGGGGTTTTCTCAGGCATGGAGAGGAATCGTGTCAAGTCCATGTAGCAGCTGTGGTGGTACCGTGGTTCCAATGCAGGCAGATCTCTTCCTGTGCCTTCCAAATGGACAAGGATATCTTCACGTTCCTTTAGACGAGCAGCTTCTAGTAGTCTTCCAGCTGTAAATGTCTCAACTTTTTTTAACTTCTCAACATTTCTCTTCTTTTCACGATCTACTTTGTACTTTGTTTTCCTTCATATGACACATACAGGAGGCAATACTTGCTATCGTCCACTCTCATGGCCCCCTATAGATGTCTGAGAGCGACTCAAACGTCTATATTTCTCCCCTGAAGATTCCTCTTCCACATCACTACCTGTGAGGTCAATACATGCAAGTGGAATGAGCATACAGTACAGCATTATAGTTTGTAGTGCAATGGGTTTTGTTATTCAATAAAAGTATACCAGACATAGCACAAAGACTCAAGATTGAAGAAGGATTAACTAGTTCACTTTGCATTCAACTGGGCCACTGAATAACCAAACATTATCCACAGTTGAGCAACATGTCAAATCAAAGACAAAATTTTATTGTCCAATACGTTTTTTGTAAAAAGATGGCAGAACTAAATAAAAAGAACTTTACACTAGTAATGTCAGAGTTAATAAATTATTATATAACATAGGACAACATAAGTGAATTCTTGGACTTTTTATCTCACACCCAATTCCAGTTATTGAATGACACATTACTTAAAATAGATTGTTGATACAACAATGACAAAAATATATATACAAAATAAATTACACTGAACCATTAACAAATTCAATGGCTCATGAAATATGAGCAAATTCCAAAGAAAAGTTCTACATGGCAGGGAATTCAGTTTTTGGAATTTAGCTGTTAAAAGGTGATCTCAACACGATACCATACAGAATCTCAGATCGCCATACATAGCTTTACCTGTTTCATCTTGTTCGTCTCTCTCTCTCATCGCTATTTGCCTCTTCTCTTCTCTTCCCAGCATCCGGACATTGCAAAATCGATTGTAACAATCTCGATGAAATTTGCAGTATGCAGGTATTGGTAAGAAACTCTCTGAAGAATTGGAACTTTCAGCATAGGATGAATTGTCAAACAAGTCATCGAATCTTAAACCCAGTTTCGTCGCAGACTCGAGCGCTATTTCACCTTCTTTACATGGAAGTTTTCTCCATTTCGCAGTGAAAGAAATAAACTTACACCATGAAGTATATGTAAATGATGTTAATTTTTGATTTGCATTATTAATGACATGCATAACACAAAAATCTCTTCTTACAAGCGAGCGACCTTGATCGCTTGCCATTGTTTACAAAGTGTTGAAGGACTCGGGACTCTGGCGTAACCTGATTGGTTCGCTGTTCGACTCTCTCTGCACTGATTGGCTAAGACGTGAATACCCAGTGTTGATTTCACTTTCATGTCCGCTAGCTTTGGCAAATTGATTCAAGAATTTCAACCCGATTTTCTCCTTAATGTGCAAGTTTGACGATTGACATACATGCTAATGTTGACAAGTAATATAAAAGCAACATAATGGTCAAAAAATTATTTGGTTCCTTGATGGGCGCATGAAAAAGTCACAATTTTTGCAGTTGTCCCATGGCCTATATCAATGTAAGTGGATGTAAAAGTGGGGGTTCTGCACCATAAACGCTTAAGTCCAATCTGCCTAGTACTAATTTATAATAAATGCCCCCCTTTGGGCACGGCGCTTATTGGAGGTATTTTCTCTCGCAAGCTCTTACCACCCGCCAAAAAATGGCCTCTACGTAATACAATCTTATACAACTCAAATCAAAAATTGGGGGGGTGGTCAAACCAATTTTTTTACAAGAAATTAACACTTTTTTGCTGACGTCAGAAAAAAACCCCAACTTTTTTTAAAGAGACAAAAAAAAAGCATTCCGCACTCAATAAAAAACAAGCATCTATTTTGGTTTCTACTTAAAATAAAAAGTAAAGCCCAACAGAAAAGTATTGTTTTATTAAATAAATAAGAGCACTTATTTTAGTTTTTACTTAAAATGAAAAGGGAAATCTCATTCATCCTCACTTAATAAAAACCTTAATTGAGGATCATGAGATCCCAAAGTCAAAATAAAAAATTATCAAACAAAACCCTACTAGAAATAGTGGGCAAGATAATTAAAAAAGGGCACCACGGTGCCAACCCAGGAAAAACAAAATCAAGTTATATGGCATATATTGACAAAAGTAAAGGACTTTTAAACCTCAAAATCAAGAAAGAAAGACCCTCGGATTCATGAAAGACAAACTTGGCAGTAAGCTAATGATAAAATTTGCTGGTCCAAGACCAAAGTGTTACTCTTGCGTCATAGAAGACACCGAGGAAATTAAAAAAGCAAAAGGAATTAAGAAAAACGTGATTAATAAAGAACTAGAGTTTAAAAATTATGAGAACTGTATATTTAATAGAAAAGAAGAGCGAAGAAAAATGAGAATTATAAGGTCTTATGGTCATGAGCTTTTTACAGAGGAGATCGAAAAAATAGCTATAAGTTTTGACGACGACAAAAGATACATTCTCCCAAATGGGATAAATACTCTAAGTCTTGGACATCACGATATTCCTCAGCTGAATCAAGTTCAGTCATAATACAACTAAGCATTATGGCTGAGAACTCAAGCTAAGATCTTGACCACCCAATACTTTATACTTTTTCCGGTTTTTGACCTGTAAATTATAGTTCCTGTATTCACGTTTAGGTACTGACTTGCTTTATAAATACTTGGAAAACTTATAGATTCCCCATTGATCTTACTTGTTAATTCAACAGGCCTAGGCGTCCTTATAACGCCGCGACAATGTTTCTCAAACTTCTCGTTAGGCGGTACTTCATCAATACCAAGCGCATTACACACTTCAGACAAATTCATTTGAAAGCAATATTTAAAACCCTGTTTTTTTGCTTCTTCTCTTAATTGATGCAATCCCATTTATTTATTAAAGAAATACTTTTCTGTTAAACAATTTTGCTAATTAACCACCCACCAGCAATGCCCATCATGCCAGAAGCAATGTGTTGATACTCTGTCATTTCTTTTGAAGGTTTGTAGTAGTCATCCAAAACTGGTTCTCTTTCCCAAGCCAAGTCTAAAGTTTTAACTTGCTCATGGAGTTTTTCCAAAGCTTCATTCGTTGTATTCAAGTTTTTATTAGCATCTGAAAGCTCTTGGCAAAGCTTAGTCACTTTATCCTTCCTAGCGGTTTCTTTTTCAAACCAAACTTGTTTTTCATAAGCTAGTTTTTCCAAACCTAAATTGTGTCTCTTCATTTCTTCTTGGTATCCAGTATGCTTAAGTTTACTAAATAAAAATCCAGCTCCTGCAAAAGCAAAAGCATTAAAAATTCCTCCTGCTACTGTTGTTTCCATTTATTTAATGTCTTTGTTGTCAATCTTTTCTGGAATAATTTTCTTGTCTTCGAGGTATTGGATGTCTTTGAGGTCTTCGTCTCTTCGAGGTATTGGAGGTATTGTCTTCAAGGTACTGGACAAGACTCTCTTTATGATTTGATGGGAATGATTGATCTGCTATGGCCTCTTGTATTGTTGCAACTCAGAGTGCAGTCTTTGATGTGTCCTGGTTGGAAATTCCACAACTGGGTCAACAAAGCATCAAAACATCTACAATTGTTCAGCAAAGATATTCTTAAGAAGAATCCTGCAAAGTCAGTTTGTCCAAATATCTCCAAACGAGGGACGGAAATATTAAAGAAAAGGTATGGTAGAGCAGACATTGAGGATGGTTGGCTATTGAGGAGAGAAGATAATTCACAGGATGAACATATCCATGATTCTGATGATCATCTTAGCGAGGCAAATCCCGACGATGTTCAAGGAAGTACACCGCCAGTTAAACCACAATTCTTTTGGAAAATGAGGGAGGTAAAGGATTGCAAAAACGAGCTTGCAGATTTCGCCACTTCACTAGACAAGAAGATTTAGAGTTAGATTTAGGAACTTCTTTTGCTCAACAAATCTTATGGAAGTTGAAGAGCACACTTATTGACGTGGTATGGGGGCAGCATTTGCATAGTCTTTTCCCGAAAATTTTCCAAAGAATGATCACGAAAGATTTAAAGTTATGTGGTGTTGTACTTAAGAACAGTGTTGAGGGTATATAGTTTCAAAAGATTAACGAAAGCGACTTTGACCTTGTGGAAAAATATGATGTTACCCTATGTGATAAGTCAACTATCAAAGTCGTTTTGCAAGAAGATGCTGTTATCTCTGCAATATATGCAAATACCTACTTTTTCCAGTCAATTGGTCAAGAATTCTGCATTGTATTTGACATTCTGTATGCGAAATTGGGAACAGAAGCAGCAGCAGAATCACATTATCGTATTGTCGAAACTCAAGAAATGGACGGAGGTCAGAATTTGTCGACTCTCAGCATGAGGTCAAGAATTGACAGCTGTTTCCCTCTGACAATCCAATGCAAAAGACCTGTTCAAGAAATAGCTGCATTATACTTGAACGGAGATAAAGCCGCTGGACTCAAACGCCATCGTTTGCCAATTTTTCAGGACGCAAGATCCATAGCCAAACAGAACAATGGCATGTCAATTGTTATTTCAAGGCATGCTAATGCTCCAGCTCCATTGCCATTTCTGTTGTAAAGTGTAAATGTGGAACAACTATAGTTTGTTACCAGAAGCAAGTCTTATTGTTGAAAACATCATATCGTGAACTCTTGTACATTTATACAGTAGCACTTTTTTATAATAACAATGAAAATTGGTCTTAGCAACTTGCTTTTTTCATCTAGAAACAATCACGAAGAACAGGAGGCCTCAAACAGCAAATTTATAAATCAAAATTTGCGGTACTTAAAAACACATAAAACAACACTGAGATGGCGAAAAGCAACAAAATTTTTAACTCTGTGTCTTTATATAACAGATTGCACCTTTAGATTTTTTTTTGAGAATCTAAAAATTTTCAAAATGTGCTCTCAAAACGCTGGAAATGCCATTTCGATCAGAGACTCTAGATTTTAAATTTCCCTGGGGGAGCCCCCCTACTCCCAAAAGAAGCTTCGTGCTTTTAGGCACTCGACTTGTGGCTCTGCCACTCGTGTTATCCACGCAAAAAATGGACACGAATATTTCTTCCCCGCGCAATTTGCAAGGATTTCAGTCTGGACTACTGAAAAAATCTAAAAAATCCAAAAACTTTTGATAGAGCATATAATCATTAAAAATTTTGCTTTATAAATACTACATGTGGAATTGTGATATAGAGTCGTTTTATGTAAAATTCTACAATATATCTACTTAAATGTAAATTCCATCTGTATTTCCTTTGTGCAAAAATACTTTATAACGTCCTCATAGAATCGTGACTTTGTACTTACCACAACACACTGCGCGCATTTGAGTACCTCTGCAGACTGCTGTTTATTCAACTCACGCACAGGAAATAATATAACCAGTAAAGCACCTATTACTTTTATCTTAATATCAGAACATCACCTTTCACTCTCAGTCGTCTTTTTACCAACTACAATATCAATGGCTTGTATAATATGGATGTCCATTGTGTTGAAAATATGAATATTTGTGCGCTAAAATTGTAAACAACGCTTATTGGCGCCTGATGTTATATTCCAGTTTGAAATTGCAAACCAGACTCATGCCGCCTTGCGTGTGTGCACGACTGTTGGCCAATCGCTATCAAGAGGCATCCTTAGAAGCGCCGCTTGCCTTCTCTTGATATTTCTCAAATAAGAAGCCTCGAAACCTAAATTAGCACACACGCAAATGTTCAAATTAAGCTTTGAAGGCAAGCGCGCTTGCCTCGGTTAATATATAAGAAATTATTAAAGATCCGATTGACTCATCTTCTGACAACGTGAAACCGAAACCACAACTGTTGG
>JAODVM010197256.1:0-13718 GCA_025400095.1 Phenganax marumi
GGCCAATGCCAGGGCCAATTTCCGCCCTCCAATTCCCCGCGCTTTTGCCTAGGAAATTGGCCCTGGGGACGAGGTTGCTTGGTAAATTGAATAATTTAACGGAAAGTCAACCACGGGAAATTTCCGGCCTGGGATGGTAAATCGAAATCCGCAGTAGTGACATTAGAGGTTTCTAGTGAGTTCAGTGAGAACTTGTAAGGCCCCATTGAGGTCGCATTGAGGTCAATTGTTTTAATAAAATTCAGCGAGTTAAGTTTCAACATAAAAAGCATGGTGTATGGTTCAACATGAAGTTGAAACCAAAAAGAGCGGAACAGCCCGCTTCGAAATCGCCCAAGTTTTAATATTGGCTCACTGCTCCTGACGTGTCCAGTTGTATGCATGGTGAGCGTTGACATGAACGACAAATACTTAATATCCACTTCGACAATCCACATAATATTTTTATCAAATTTCGATAGACATTTCTATACGCGCGTGATACAAAAAGTCTATCGGTAGGATGTGACGTTCCGGCCCGATGATGCACTAGTGATGTAAACGGATGTGACGTGTCAAAAACAAAAAAAAAGCTCGACACGACCAACCAAGCCGAAATTATGACCTCGTGTCTATCGACCCGAGGTAATTATGAGAACATTCTATTATGAGAAGGGTTGTTCATTCATTTCAGTAATTTGGAGGTTCTCAGGATTCCTGGTAAGGATCAGGTTTTGGGTTAGGGGTTAGGGATTATTGGTTGGAGTTAGTTGTTAGGGCAGGGTTGGGGTTAGGGTTAGAGTTAGGGTCAGGCTTGATTTGCTAAAAAAAATTTAATAGAATAAGTTTTATTTTTTAGTTAGTTAATTTTTTTTGGAAAGGTGAATGAGGTAATCTTTCTTATATTCATAAATTATTTTGTCAATTAAGTCGTGAAATACAGGGCGCCGATGGTAAATAACAAAAACGGGGATTGGCACCAAATGTCCATTATAACTAGAAATGAGTTTGATATCAGGGTGGAGCAAACTTCATTTGCGATATCTTCATCCATTTTTCCTGGAAATTAATGCTTATATACTTGTTTTTGTGATAATTTCCTTGGATCTATATGCTTTATGATTGAATCCCCTATTAATATTACCGCATCATTTTTGTCTTCATGATGGCCACTGGGAAATTGTTGAGTATAACCATCTTCCTGTTGGCTATCCGTCCTTTCCTTGGTTGATTTAGTTGCTGGTCACTGGATGTAGGTTGGGGCTTTTTGGTGAAAGACGGTGTTTGCTTCTGATGTAGATCACAAGCAGCATCATTCGGACCGGGCCCTCGCTTTCCTTGGTTTATGAGACAGTTGTAATACATCAGACTGAGCATCATCTTTCTCATCATCTCTTAGCAGCTCAAACTGGCTATTTGTTTCAACATTTCCACTATTCAGCTGAATGATGGACGTCACTCTACCAGTACTGGTACATGATGAATACAAACATTAATGATACAGTTTAATTGTCAAAGTTTAATAAAGTATCAAACAATATTTGACTACCAAAGTGTCTATGGAGTTGTCCTTCATCGCGATGATTTATAGAAATAAATCGTAATTACTAAAGAATCGAAACAATAAAATCATTTGATTAATATTACTGGGAAAATCTCGTAGATCCGTAAATTTTGCATTGTTGCATTGCATTGAAGAACGTTGTTCGTTGCCGACCTCATCTACATTGCCATGTTGACATGGTCTTTTGTTATATGGAATATAACTATGTTGACCAGTTTCAACGGGTGATCTAGATGAGACGAAATTCTAAGTCTTGCTCCAGCTTGGCCGTGTTTAACATTACAGTAAGTTCAGAGATATTATTTATCACCTTCAAAATTTATCTTCAAGGTTTTAAACGTTCTCAGTTTGTCTTGATTTCCTCCCTGTTTAATCTGAGTTTTGTACCAATGAACAAAGTTCTCTTTTAAGTTAGTTTTAAGTGATAGCACGTGAAATTTTCGAATTCATTTGCTTTTACATTGCAAAATTCCAACACATAGGCAGCTAGTAAATGAAATTGGCTGTAAATTTAGATCCGTCCAGATCTTCCCTGCCTCTCCAAGCAGGGTGTCACTAAATGGTGGATCTTTGATTCGCATCCACAATGTTTGTGTTTATTAGCGTAAAACAGCCTCACAGCTGCCATTGCGTGGGCCACTACATAGGGACGCAGACCGACTGGGGGGTATGATTCCCTCTATGATCTCTTTTTGAGAAATCGTCAACGGCTTAACTGCCACGAGCAACTAGCGATGCAATAGGCCCATACCAGAAGTGCTCACTACTTGAACCGACGTAGTGCAGTACGGTCAAGATTGGAACACTGTGCAGCTCAGCTTCTACCTTGCCGTGTGGTTCCTTCAACTTCAATGCCATGAAGAAGAGGGAGAGATGGGGAACGGGATGGGGAAGAACGGTGATGGGGAACCTCTTGCATTATGTCAGGGAATCTCTCTCGTTAGCCTACTCCTCATTTTAGCATCTGGGCCAAAAGGGCAAGAAGCGATCTGAATTCCTCTATGAGTTTACCTGCTTTAGTTGCATCTAGTGGTAAATCATATATATCACTTTTATTCGTGATATATTGTAGCTACTAAAGCCTGGTTTTCATATGTCGCTGATAACATAATGGCTCAAATTCCCATCAGGATGTCTTTACGATTACAGAGGCCTCGGCGAAGGAAGGGTGATCCTCAAAATTTAATATTCGTCGGTTTGCCTAATGAAACGCAAAGAAAAGACAATTATGACATCTTGGCTAGAATAACACAATACAATCAACCTTCGGTCAATAGACGTACCCCGGGACATTGTGTACAGAACTGTATTAGGATACATAAAGAGAAAATTGCTTACAAGCAGCGAGAAAATAGATCGATGCCGAATGTGTTACTGGTGAATGCAAGATCACTTGCGAACAAAGCCGATGAATTAGAAATTCAAATGGCCAGTCATAATACAGACATTATTTTTGTCACAGAGACATGGTTAGCGGAATCGGTCCCAGATGTATAGGATAATGATCGAGCTCCGAGGCTTTATTAAATTATCCGACTTAATGCACCTTTCCATTGTTTTGAACAGGTCACTATTGTTTACATCTAGCTGCGGGTCGTTATTGGCCTCAGTCAAGTAGAACTGGAGGTCATTATTTCTAATAATGACCTAAAGCTAATAATGATCCGCAGCTAGATGTAAAGTGGTCGTTATTAAAAATAGTGACCTGTTCAAAACAATGGAAAGGTGCATTAAGAGGTTGTAAACTGCTCTGGACAGACTATAATCCGGAAAGATCGACCTAATGGCCAAGTAGGTGTAGGAGTAGCAATATACAGCAATTTCCGGAAGTAATGAAAGAGGCTATAGAAGTATGGTTGACTTCTGAGACAGAATATGAAGATTAGGTTGTAATCGATGATGATTCAATACTTTTTATGGATGACAGCACGACGTACAAGGTTCTAGACGTTCACACGCATATCACTGGCAAAATCCTTTGTTCGCTGACCATCGGCGATAAAATGAGAACCAAGCTGGTTTCCATATGGTCGTAAACGTCGTAAAGATAGAGTCACGATATCTCTCAACGGCCAAAACATTCTATATTCTTAGCAGTATTTCTTAAAGAAAACGTGCATGTTGTCCAATAAAAATTGCTTTGCTAATAATTTGTTTTAAAATGCATTATTTCGGATTCTTAGAAAGTTCGTGACTCTGTCTTTACGACGTTTACGACTATGTGGAAACCAGTCACCATCACCAAAGCTAAACATTGTAGCTTTTGCCAAACATTTTCTTATGGACATGTAGAGAAATGCACTGAATACCGCCATGAATAATCCAGCGCCTCTAGTCGCCACAGCTACTGTCGACATTTGCATACCAATCAAACACTTATATACTAGCTGATGAATAACAATTTCCGTAGCAGTAAATTTTTATGCAAATTTAGCATTTAAATACAGCTATAGATATTATGTTACTACTTCGGAAACTTGTTGTTCTTTTGCACATGAAGCACATTATAGATGTTCCGTAGAGCCAAAAGTCAAGTAATTACACCGAAGTCAACCGTTTGATGGCCCCGCCGTGAGGAACTTATAGAACAATTGTATTAGTTTCAAAAATTGTACTACTGGCTCTCTGAAAGGGGCTGAAATTTTAGCCCAGTTGGCGCAAGCCATGCTGAAATTTCAGCCTGGGCTGAAAATTTCGTCATGTAATCGCACACTCGTTTTTATTGATGTTTCATTTAGTGACACCGGGCGGAATTTTCAGCCGGGGCTGAAAAGTCTCCATGTAATTAGCCCTTATAGATTTTTAAATTAGATTTGCAGGAAAACATAAAAGGAGTACATGTTCATATTCATATATTCATATTCATGTTTACATAGCGTAAAAACAATTGCTTTCAAAAGAAATCAACACAAATGTATGAACATAGACTTCGCAATTATTGAGTCTTCTGGCTTTAACATGAAGAGTTGGAAAAGAAATACAACTTTGTTTGTCGCTATTTTGATTCTCCTTTTTTTTCTATTTTGCGCTAAGAATGTCTACGTCCGCCAAGATTGGAATAAACCTTTTAAGCCGCCATCGCCTGATGAACACCAACTTCACGTCGTGTTCGAACGTATATCTGAACTATCTGGCAAAGAGACTGCCACTATTAATATTGTCGAAAACGGTAAATTTGCCTTCCCGAATGAGACATTTACCTTTGATTACAAAGAACGTACTGAATCATTTGAAGTTTTGGACAGAGTAATGACATTAGCCAAAACAACAGCAAAACGAAAAGGAAGGTTGCAGTGGAATGGTTATGTGAAAGTTTACAGGTTTAGTGAAGAGCTGACGAAACAAATGTTGGTACTGCTGCGTCTTGTTGACATTCCTGGATTTCGCGACAAGAACATTGTGGCCCCACGTTTTGGGAATGGAGTAATGGGTAGTGTTCACTCTACACCATTTGATGTTTTATTTAATCTGAACGAACTTAACCATTTGTATGCGAATAACGAATACCCACCTATCGTTTCTGAAGAAGAATATGAGTCAGTCTGCGAAAAGCGCTCAGAAACCCCGATTTATGTTATCAACTTTGTACATCCTAGAGGGAGGACGTCACCTGACATTATAAAGAAACTGTATGGGTCAAAAGACAAAGGCGAGCGATGGATTGACTGCAATGCTTGGAAAAACTCTTTGCCAGCAATGAAAGGACCGCTCAATTTAGTCAACCGGAAAATACTATGCGCAACGTGGAACTTCGATATATCAAACCTGTCTCAAAAGGTTCTGCACACGACCGCACAGCCACAGTGTTTTGAAGTGCTGCGGTGGCTTGACCATGGGAAGTCCAATACTGCACGCCAAAAAGATCATCTTAGCCCCGACGAAATATTCCACTATGTGTTACATCCGAGCGATATGATACTGAACGAAGCGAAGACGTTCATCAAACGAAACCTGGAACGACCGTACGTCGCCATCCATATTCGAGGCGGTCATATTGACATACTACCAACCACTGTGGATCGCTGTTATCAGATTGCTATGAAAATTGTTGCAACGCTCAAAAAGAAGCGAGGAGTGAAGTCAATCTATCTGTCGACTGACATGAGTCGCTACGGTAGTCAGGGTGCATTTCAGTCTGGGCACGAGGAATACCTTGCTAGGATTAGCGGCGCAGTTCTCTACAATCCCAACGCAACAGGGCAACTGATCGAAATCTCACGGACTAGCGTAGCTCTTACAAATATCGCACTTCTATCAAACAGCGATCATCTAATCGCTATTGGGGCTGGAAGTTTTCATCGACATGTGATAGCACAATTTCTCAAAGAACATTATGGAGTGGATCCAAAACTCTGGTCAGTGATAAGAATGTGCGAAAACGCGAGAGCGAAGTAAAATGCTGTGAGCGTGTTTTTTGATTTTTTACTTTTCAGTGTTTGGATCTTTAATCTTTAATCTTAAATATTTAACAAAATTATTTATACACATTAGCCTATTCAGGGAAATATTTAAAGCCTGATTTTCAAAGGGCCGTGTACTGGACACTTCATCTAACTATAACTGACACAATATTTACAAGGTGACACCAGTATGGAATACAGTACATGGATGAATAATTATATTCGCCTTTTAAATGTTGATAATGATATTTCAGTAACGTTTTCGGTTGTGTTACTTGATAATTCATTCCACCCTCGTGCAGCTCTATAGGAAAAGCTTCTTTAGTATTTTTTGGTGTTGTCAAAGCTAATTTGGAATCGTTACTCCAAGCTAAGACAATAATTATTATTATTGCATTTAGTGAACAATTCTTTAAGATAGGATGGAAGTCTGCCAGTTAGAGCTCTGAATGTCATAACAACCTCCGGCTTTTTAAAATATCCTCGATAGGTGTTTAAGCGAAGGTGTTAAGCATTTGGATGGAATGAACATCATAACTTTGTCCAGTACAGTGCGTTCGTCTTGATTATGCAAATCACTATTTTTGTGAAAAAAACTGTAAATAGTTTGCCTTCTTCAAAATTATTTCAGTTTATGGTTATTCTAAGATCACATGTAACTTTGATGAAGAAAAAATTTGAAACACAAGAAAAAATAATTTTTAATCACAATTTCTTAAAATAGGATAAGATACTGGTGTTCGCTTTGATTATGCAAATTGGTCATTTTGCTCTATTCAAAGGCCATTTAACACATACAGCGCCAAACGTCTTCATCAGAAAAGCAGTCAACCCAATAAAAACGTATAAGAAAACACCAAAACATATTAAATATAATTTTAAAGTAAATACCACAAGTTATCATTTCATCATGCAGAGACATGACGTCCTTTACTTTTCACGATCTTAATAAGACGTTGGTCAACTGATGTGGTCAGTGTTAGTATTTCACTAGGTGCTATTGCTGCTGCAACTTCTTCTATAGCTCTCCAAAGGTCATTCAAGCTTGTAAATTGCCTTCCATTGCAATAAACCCTTCTCTTGATGATAGCCCACAAGTTCTCAATAGGATTTAAATCTGGGCTATTTGGCCAAACCATCACTCTATCATCTTTAAAGCCAGCCTTTTTAAGCCAGTTTGAGGTGTACTTTTATCTATATGCGGGGGCATTATCATGTTGGAAGATCATGCTCTTCCATAGAGAAAGTGGTTGCTCTTCCATCCAGGGTATGAGGTATTTATTAAGTAGCTCACAATAAGATTCTGAAGTAATTTTTACGCCTGGCTCTACTTTAAAAGGTCCAATAAGCGCATCTCCTTTTATCCCTGCCCAAATCATTACCCCTCCGCCACCTTGCTGGCAACGCATCCTCACTCCAGGTATGTGCCCGTGAAGTATCCAACCGGACGACCATCCATCAGGCCCATCGAGGCTTGCATGAGACTCATCTGTGACTATCACATTCTTGAATTCTGTCTTCATGTATCTGTGTGCCCATTCTAGCCTTTTTGTTTTGTGACGCTTGCTCAGTGGAGGTCGTATTATTGGTTTAATTACTTTGCTAAGAGCTTTCAGTGTTTTGCATCGGGCTGTTTTTCTCAATTTGGGAACTCCAGCAGAATCAAAAATAGCTTTGCTTGTTGCATGGGGTGATTTTGCCATCCCAATCCTTAGCTTGCGAATATTCCTTGAGGACAATGCCCTTAAATGGGATCTCTTAGGTGTTTTCCTCTCTGTCGTATTTGAAAACACAAACGTTTTGATGGTGCGATGGCCTCTTTTCATTTCTTTTGCTATTTCCCATGTAGACCTGCCATTGCCTAACATATAAGTAATTTTAGCCCTTTCAACATTAAGATCAACTTTCTTCCCCATCTTTGCTTTCAAAATCTTCGCTTGCATAATCAAGCCGGACACTCAATAGGTAGTTCACATGGTTTCTCACGCATGTCATTGTATGCACTTATCCGAAAATGAGCAGTATTCCGGACTACAAATTGCTTCGTCTAGAGCATAAATATTAATTTCCATGATATTAACGGTCATGTAAGATTTATTGCAGAAATACTGATTTGCATAATATCAAGACGAACGCACTGTATGTCTGTAGCATACTTAACAGCAATACAGCACAATTCTGATGGCATCATCACGATGTAGCTATATTTGTAAGTTGTATACTTCCGAGTAGTATTTGGATGTACGAGCTTGCTCTTGTGGCAATATATCACGATAGCAAGAATCGCCAAGAATCTACTGTCCTGAACGGCAAATTTCGAAGTTTATGCAACCGTCGTCGTTTACAATTTCAAAGAGGCAGCTAAATCAAAATTTGTTTGCGATGTTGGCGTCCTAGGCTCAAACCCCTCGCGCAAAATTGACGTCCTCGTTGACGTCGCGTCGTCTTTGTTAAACCTCTCTAATATTTGGGCGAAGACTTAAAAAGTAAGCCTGCGAAGCGTGCATGAGGCTATCGTATTATTTTAATAACAGTTATTGATGTAACTGGATGTCAGCGAAAGCGTAATGTAACAAGCGTTTCTTTCGCCTGCAAATAATTAAGGAACACTGAGCTACTGTATTAAACAGTCAAAAATAGCCGGCAAGATACCTAAGTTTTACTTATAGTTTTGTATAAAGCAATTTAATTATGTCAAAGTTTAGGATTTTATTCTCTACACTAAGGTATTGTTTTTGCTAGTCTAGTGCATAGGAGCGACTGGCAAGGGGTGTCTATTTCAGGATGTCAGTATATACGTAGTCAGCTGGAACCGAAATATCAAAACAAAAATCCGAAAAGTACAGATGGACTCGAGCGCAAGCTTCAAGGCAAGCTTGATTTAGTTGCGAGGAAACTTTTGATGAGGAGTGACTTAAAGCCAGAGACAAAATAGCCAAATTCCAAGAACAAAAGAAGCTTTAAACTTCCACTCTCCAAAATAAAAAATAGCAGCTGACTTATAAGATATTATCGTGGCTGACAGTATTTAGCTATAGAAGTTAATGTTTCACTTTTCAAATTTAGAGTTACTTCTTACCCTAAAACACTATTGTAATACCAAAATATTCTCTATGGTTGACAACCAGCTGAAACTTTAAAATGGCCGGTTGAAAATACCAAAGATATAGTTATAAACCAGCGTCCTCCACAGGCAACTGTTGTTTCCCAAATGCCAAATGTATGACGAACTTTCAAACGATATCCATATCGAAGTTTGGCCGAGCAATCCTTGTATGTTTGGGATCAGGAAAACCAGAGTTGCCTGCAAGCGCAGAAGGCTGCAAATAAAATAACGTGCATGTAACTCATGACGGTAGAATGAGTGTAACTGCATGGACTTCTGGCAATGCTTGCTACCGTCTTTTTGCTTGCAAAAGCTGACAAAATCAGCAGTACAAAAGCTAGATGTAGCTACACAATTATATAAATGCTGGCTATCCAAGCATTTTTACTCAACTGGTCACTTTGTCAGTTATAATCATTTCAATAATTTATAAAATCGAACACGTTTGTCGTTTAATCATCAGTGCATGACGCGTGGTAAGTTTATTGAAAAAACAATTTTGTTAAATTTCTATATTGCCTAAAAAGATCAAAATTGAAAGAATCTTTGCATACACCTAGGCAAGCAAAGAATCGTTCGGAATTGTCGATTTGAGACCTTTCGCTTTACAAAATTTTCATCAATTAATTAAAAAGCGGAGAAAAATTTTTATGTTCTCATCTGCATGATTAATAAGAAAATTTCTAGGCTTCATCGAAAAATACTGCAAGCAATTTATGATGTATGGTAACGTGTAGGCACTACAGTTGTGTATAACGTTGTTATAACGTGATGGTGTATGTTTTACATTGATGCAGGTAATGTTGGATGTCTCGATTGTACAGGACTTCTTGTGACGGTTTTGTTACAGGGCTTGAGGTGCATTAAATACCTATTCAGTAAGTTATTTGCCTACACAAAAATAGGGCAGCTTATTTGAGCAAATAACTGTACTTACCCGTCAATGGCAATGCTGATTTCTTGAAATTCATCCATCCTTGATTCACGAGAAATTTTTACAGCTCAATTCTGTTTACTGTCTCTTCTTGCACTAAACTTAATAGACTTTCATAGCAATGAATATCTAGGTGTTTGAAGTGTTTTAGTTACAAGTGTTTTTTAGCATATTTGGAGTTCAATTGCCCATTTGTTTGCTTTACAGAGCAGAATAGTTCTCGTGAGTACTTATCCCTTGACAAAATCTTCTTTGCTGTGGTTTCCGTTTTTATTTAGTTTTTATTTCTGGACTTCCTGTACAAATGATGATGGTTATAACCTGCAACAATATAAACATACCCTACACTTTTTGCTTGAAAACACTTTCAATTTTTTGACAAAGAAGGTTTTTCAGAATTGGCTATTTTAATACATTCGTCTCATCCGTGCTAACCTGAACTTTGCGAAAACATAAAATAACTTCAATGTCCGAAGCACTCAATGTAAATGTAAAGTCAACAACGCATTTCCTTTTTGTGTAATGAATCGGTGAAACGACGTTTACTTGTCTAGAAGTCTATGTCACATCGGAAACCGCTCACGAGACACGATAGAACACTTTCAGCTTGTCCAGTGATTTTCATATGGAGACCAACAAGGTTTATTCGGCCTGACGTGTACCCCGCTGACAACGGCCAAGAACATTGGTATAGATAAATTTTTTGGTAAAATCATAATGATTGTTATTTTCCGTTTTCGCTTTTGCGCTGGCTGTGGGTGTTACGGGTTTTGTTTTTTGTGAGCACTTATCACTGAGCTCTATATATTAACTGGACTGCTTGCCCAAGGCCAAAACTGAAGGCAATTGACAACTTTGACGAGTGGGTTGACCACAGTTATACTGATATCATTGGTGTTCAAGCCCATGCCCTCAAAATAATCAATGCACGACACACAACTTATTATAAAAGCAACTGTCATTACAAACAGTACAAGCAGCACAAAGTACTAAGTTAGCATGATTGCAAAAACATTTAAAGAGTGATACAGGAATCATATTAAATTATCAACCACAACACATTAACAAAACTGAACTTCCCAAGCATATTTGGAGATTGAAAAAACTCCAAACAAGATTTTAACCAAAGATGATCAATTGCGAAACGCGTTGTTTCATATACGGGACTGATGCGAGATCAAATAGATGTATTTATGTTTGGAAGAAAAACTTTGTATTCCGAAAAAAAAAACGATAAGAGTTGTTTAGTTCATACAAGATCGAAAAGACTTCTACATGCAGGCACAAAAATGTTTCGTATCAAAAATATCAGGGAAGGACATAATAGTCTAGGAACGTGAAATCGCAGAATATGGAATGGGAATGAAATTTGAAATATGAAAACCCGGAATAAGAAAAGCTGGAATCTGCAAAAAGGTGGAAAGAAAAAGTGTGACAATGCTCATTGAAATGGTGGAACAAAGAAGTCCGGAAACAGCGCGGAAGAAATCATCGAGAAGGAATATCGCCAGAACAACCAAGAAATGCTTGATTTGCTTTCGCCCGATACACGATATCAATTTTACTATCTCCAATGCTTTATCAATATATTATTTACGATAAGAGGCTGAATTCGGTCTAGGGCTATATAAAGAGGGAACTTTCCGGTGCCACAACTCAAAAATTCAAGCAGTCGAAGAAGCTCTTAAAGAGCATAACCAAGACAAACAACAGTGAATCAAAACTTAAAGTTTACAAGTCTAACGCGAAAGCGGAATGATGAGATATCCTTTGTTTCAGGTCAGTCTGCTATCAATACGCCCAGACATTCATCCACTGCCATATCCAGAGCATATCGAGTGTTTGGTTGAAAACTTTGGCGAAAACACCAATGCTCAGACTTCTAAGATGATACGACTAGAATGATCATGTTAAATTGGTTTAGTTTTGTTTGGGAGTGCCGTGAGCCACGCCGAAAATAGTTGCCATGTAATTGGGGCTATAGGTACACAAATACGTCAATGACACGTTAAGTAGCTGGTCGCATGGATTACAAAATCTTCAAAAGGTTCTGGACCATATTAATAGTACATTCTCCAATTAAATTTGCGCTAAAAGTGCAGACAGATGATAAAAAAACCTTTTTCAGACGTATTGTTGAAGATTCACAACAGTGGTTATAGAAAGCCAGCACACAGGGACAGGTATTTGAATGACCATCCTTGCAGCAAGAACTCTTTGCCTGACACTTGTTAATCGAGGGAAGACAATTTGTTAGTTAATAAATATAATATGAAGATGGAATTAGAACATTTAAGAATGTTCTAAAATTGAGTTGTTACCGTAAGCATTTCATAGACAAAGCTATGAAATCAAGAAAATCATCACAAATAAAGACTGAATACGTATTTCGTTTTGTCTACCATTCATTGGTACCGCCTCACGTGAAATTGAGAGAATTTTAAAAGTGGTAGGAGTAAGAGTACATCACTCAAATCAAAACAAATTGTTTCGATCTCTTTGCTCACACAAGGATGACATACTTTCAGGTGCATTCAAGTCAAAGTCTCAGGGATATAATCCATTATTTCTTCGAATGGAATTCTTTCTGTAAAATAAATAAATGTATGGTAATAAATGTTAGAGGGAAAATCTATTTTTCCCAATGCGATTGAGGTTTACTCAGAATGAATTGAAAAAGAGATTTATCATTTATATTGTTTTTTTTAATAATAAAGCAACTTCCTTACAAACACAGTTCGATCTGAAGCTGAAAGCACGTACAAATATTTCTTTTCATTGTGTTATCATCAGGTGGTTTCATTTGTGTACATGCGCAGAGAAGTCGGTGCAAGCACCTTTAAATGCGTTATGCATAGATAATAATGAAATTACCATCATTTTGAGACGGGTTTCCAGTCTCCTGCAAAGGTACATCTTTATTCTGCAGAGTGGCTGATATAATTACTCGATATTCTCGGATTCCATCCACGGAACGAATGATTACTACACACGTATCCTGATATCTGTTACAATTGAAACAAAAAAGATTAATTTTAAACACGAAAAAAATATTAATTAACTAAAAGTAAATTGAAATTAAATTAAAGGAGAATTGACATTCAACACTCCGCTCAAATGTATACAGCCTTCCTCGAGCAATTTTTGCAGAGCGCTTTCTCCCTCTTTTCCATGAAAATCCGTAACTCTCAATACTTCATGTAAGTGTTTGATATACTCTTGTGTAATTTAGTGGGTTTATTAATGAAGAAAAACTTGAAGGAAATCTATTTGCTCCCTTGCTCGAAAACTAGCTGCATGGTGTGTATAATAGAAGGCATTGGAATTTGGGGGAATATAAGACATTGGGAATTTTTATTTTTTCCATCTTATTATTCCTATATAAATTTATTTTGATTGACTAAAAGCGATCTGTCATTTATAGGCAAAAGATGTACGCAACAACAGATTCAAGTGTTATAATGAAGATACAAAAAGGAGTACAACTTTTTGTTTATACTCTACATTTCAATAAACTGACTGCACTTTGTATTCGAGATTTCCAACAAAGTTGTAAAAATCACTGTAACAAGCTTCGACAAAATTAATATACTTATGCTTACATGCAGATTCGTATTTAGATGATACATGTTTTAAAGATTAAATATTCGAACTTTATCAGACCTCTCAACTCACACGATTTCGTCGTGTGACACACGATTTTAAGCCTTATCTCACGATCTCACGACAAGGCCT
>JAODVM010197367.1:0-13714 GCA_025400095.1 Phenganax marumi
AGAAGAATGGTTATTTGTCAGAGTTCTTCCCAACCCGCCCACCCCTCATATATATTTATTATAAAAGATGAAAAACCAAAAGTTGGATGTTTTAAGATTAATCTATTAACTTAAACAATATGTACATATTTTTTGGGTCTTTTTTATTATATATCTATATAATTATAATATAATGTTCTGCTGTGTATAATACTATGGTGTTATAATAACTGAGCTAACTGAACTACTGCTATATTCTTTCGTTTTTCAAATGGATCTTTTTTGGGTATTTCTTAAGATTATTCTTGTAACTAAACACTATGTATATCTTTTTTTGTTTTTTTTTTCTATATAATATGTTATTGTCTGCTGTATATAATATTATGGTGCAATAATAACTGATGTAACTTAACAATTGCTATATTTTTTGGATTTTTGTAGTGTACTTTTCTTTTTAATATCAATTTATTTCTTTGTTTGGTTACCAATTTGGGAAACTGTCATCTCATTGTCTTTCTTGTGTTGTTGCAAGGAATGACAGGTTTTTTCCCCATTTTTTAACTTTTGTTTTTGTCTTTTCTAGATTTTTTGGCCGGTGCTGCTGGTGTAGGAGAATCATCATCTGACAACAGTTGTTGCAGACTGCCTGCTGATCTGGTAGCCTTCCTCTTATTCTTGGCGTTTGGTTGTGAAGAAGGAGGTAGTTTCTTTTTTTGAGGAGACTTTCCTTTGGCCTTGGCTGAAGTGGTTGGTTGCTCATCATCATCGGAAAATGCTGATGACGTTGAGGCGGACGATGAGGAGGATGATGCCGCTGATGAGGAGGAGGATGAATCTATTGCTTTTTTGACGTCGCTTTCAGCTTTTCTGCCTATTTTCGATGTGCTGGGTTGTGAGCCCTGTTGAAAGGGGGCCAAAATATAGTTTTTCATGTCCTTGGCTGTCCCCCCCTTTCGAAATGCTAAGGTGGATTTGTACTTTGGATCCAGAATTTTCGCGAAGGATGAGGGATGCCGGAGCAAGGAACTCGCAATAAAGTAATTGCTAGCTATTGCATACATGGCACTGGAAATCTGGAACATCTCCTCCATGAATTCATCTAGGTCGTCATTCTCGAGGAGCGATTTCATGACCTTTTTCGCATCACTGGTTGTTGGAGGTGGGCCATCTTTTATATTGTTGTTCAAAGCATTGAAACTTTCAGTCAATGGCTCCAAATGGGTCTGTAATGTGCGGAGAGAAGGAGGTTTGATAAATTTCTCTCCTTTCTCCTGCAAAAGCTGGAGATTGGTTGTCATGGTCTCGGAGTGCTCCGACAAGGCAACATGCGGACGTGACAACCACTCGCACGTGAATGGCTTCACACATTTCATGATGAAACTAGGGGAGAGCGCCTCTTTTGCAAGCCATATGGCATGATGAAACTTCGTGCAGCTTGCTGGTACCAGTTGACACCTGGTTCAGCTTTTCTTGGGCTTGCCATGTTATTATCTGATGAAAGGAATAAAAAACTGTGAGTAAACGATGTACACTTGCACATTATAACAGAGATTGTCGAAAATAAAAGAATTTGAATTATTGGAAAATACTGATAATTCAGTATGTGTGGATGTTTTCACTAAAACGAAACAGGAGTAACTTGAGATGATAATAAAGGAGTCATAAATCGAATATTGTCAAGTCTTTTGCATCGTGATAAAGCAACGTAAGCCCCCCCCCCCAGGTGCAACAATGGGACTATCAAGCCAAACAATGCATTCCTTTAGTGTTTGCCCTTGTGCTTTAGGAATTGTTAATGCATAACAAGGCATAAAAGGAACAGCAGTGTGCAATGTACCATCATCGTTTGGAAATGAAACTGGATACAATTGGACAATGCTTTGGTTTGCAAGTTGAACAAAGATAGTTTGACCCTCCATTTGAACAACATGTGCCAATCTACCATTAACAATGGAAAGCTGCTTATTTCGATTCTGTGTTATCATTATTCTCATGCCCTTGAAAACGGGTATCTCTCCTAGTTGACAATCAGACTGAGCTTGTCCCAAATACATAGACTTGTCTAAGATACTATCTAGGACAACTTGGTTAATGCGATTGGCAGCATTATGTGACACAGTTATAACAGTCGATGTTGGATACTTGTTGATAGCATCAAGTAGTTCATCATCTGTAGGGTCTGTGTGATAAAGAATGTTTTCGCTCTGGATGGAATCTAGTAGTTTTTGTGATGGTCGCCAAACGCAAATGTGTTCCAAGAAATGGCCGTAGTGCTCATCTTCATTGCTATGTTGCTCGGTTAAGAGAATTTTAGTGGTAATATCTGGTAGTCCTTGAGCTTTCATAGCTGTGAGAGTGGTCTTAATTTTTCCATCAATATTTTCAATTGGTTGCAGCTGGCGATCATTACCTGCAGCAAGGACTAGTGGACGTATTGGCAGCTCAGAGACAGTAGAAATGATATGTTCAAATACCTTAACTGGAACCATAGATAGTTCATCAATGAAAATGACATCATAGTTTGAAAGATTCCAGTTATATCTTGGTCGGTCGTTCAGCAGCACAGGATATTGAAAAGCTGCATGAATTGTGTCTGTGTCAATGTCATCTCCGTATCGATCTTTGTATTCCGTAGCTAAAAAGCCAGTTGGAGTAGTGACTAACACTCTTTGTCTCATCGATACACATGAGTCAATTGCTTTCATGAGCACATAGGATTTACCTGTTCCTGCTCTGCCTACGACTAATAGAAACCTACGCCAATCTACTCGAGTCAAAACATTGTCTTCCAAAGAGTTTTGGTTGCATAGAGAGAGCAATGGATTGTCTATTTCCTCACTTTCACTATCGATATCGCTATCGCTATCGCTCTGAGAGGCATGTGTGACACAGTTAATAGAATTATAGAATTCTTGTCTCTGTTGTAGCATAGCCTGAAGAAGAGATACAACTAATTGCTGCTTGTGGTCTAATGGAAAAGATAATGATGATTGGGTGGTTAATTCATGAAAAGAAAGAATGTTTCTCTTCCACAAGTTGTACATATCCTTCAATGACTGAATGTGAAAGAGGATATTTGTGACATACCATGAGCGATGACCCTCCAGTTCAAAATGTGACCTTATGTCATCTTCACTCATCCAGAGTGAGGAGCGATGATGCAAAGCACATGCAAAGTATCTTATACTCTGAGGTATTTGGTCGAAATCAGACAGTGTGAAATTGCTGACATTTCTATGAGGGCTATTTAACAACATGTCTTGATAAAAGTACTCATCCTTAAAAACTGAGATTAGTTTTGTCGCAACCAAAGTTTCGCCGTTCTTGTATCTGGTGGGCTGTTGTTTTGAACTATCGAATTCTCTCAGCCATTGCAAAAGCGAGAGATTTTCTTCAGTCTTAGGTCTTTCCCAATATGCTTTCACTATCTTGTTTCTCTCTATGGTGTTAGGAAGAGGAACACCAAACCGTTTTACTCTATGAGGAGTCCATGCAATTTTCTTCGAAGACAAAGACAGCCACATCTCAGGTTCAAGTGGAGCCATTTCTTGCAAATGTCTAAAAGCAGCTTGATAAGGTGTAGTGTGAGGTGTGTATAAACACTCTCCATGAAATGCATCATGTGCCTTGGTAACGTAAGAGCTCACGTACTTTAAAAGAAGACCATGCCCATCAGAGCTCTGCACATCCATTCGGCATTTCAATGCTTTTAGAATTGGTAGAATGTATCCTCTAATGTTTTGAGCAAATGCGTCTGCTGGATGGAAAATGCTAAGAGATTGAACTCCATTTGTAGTTTCGACCTTAGTCTTGTCATTATTAATCTGGAGGGAACTTTTTTCTGAACTTTGAAGGCTATAGACCAAATATGCCGAGTCAATATCCACCCATGGTATGTCAGCCCTAATATGCTGAAGAACTACATGCTGCACATCTTTGAGCCATATTAATATGTGTATGTGGACAGTACCTCTTTTCTGAAACTCAAACCGGTAAAAATAGTTGAGAACGTTATTTGCTGGTGTTTTGCGCTGATACGAAAACAAATGGCTTTTCCACCTTTTGTCATTGGAGTCACACAAACAACCTCTCACTAATTGCTCCATGGTATTGACAAAGTGCAAAGTTTCGTATGCAGGTAGATTTGTCTTGCCTAATGCAGTAAGGTTTTGCAGTTGTTTAAGCCAAACTGGTAAAGGGAATGACCACTCACTGGGTGAAATAGTTAGAAAAAGGCTGGGAAAACCAAATTGTTTCACAGCATCAATAAGATAGCGATGTTGCCATCTCCAAAACTCTGCACTAAATGATTTTGCATCGAGAGACCTCGCAGCAGAGCAATGCTTTTTTTGGGCAGTAGTAATTGCTCCAGAAACAGTTTTAAACAGCCATAGATCGTAATGGAACTGCAACAATTCAAAGCTAGTTGCATAGTCACATATTTCACTGAAGACTTTAGTCATAAAAGATACTTTTGTGCTTGCACGATTTTGCTGTCCAGTCAACGCTGTTTCACAAAACGTTAAATCTGGATACAAATATGGCCATAGAGCGCACACAACTCCAACATTATCTTTGAAATCATAGATATTAAATCTTTTATCCTCTACAATTGCTGTTTCTCTGAGTTGTACATATTTACTGTATGCTGAATTTTCATTGGCCATTAGAAATTCATAAGCTGCAAAACAGCGTTTCCTGGATTCTGCCCAAGTTAACGAGTTTATATTACCACACACAGTGTTTTTAGTCCAGGTCACCCTAAAGATGTTGGTTTTTTGCCTATATCCGTTTTGCTTCATGACGTAGTCACCTAAATGAACTGTCAAAGGTTGCAACACTATAACCTCAGCATAGGAAAGGTTTTTCAAAACATGTGGTATTATGTCTACAGTGGGATGCAAATATATACTTTGATGACATGTGCACTGTTTTGTCAACTTCAAGGTGGAGCGTTTAAAATAGTTTGGCAAAAGGCGCTGAGATTTAAGCGCCTTGCAAGTATTGCAATAAGACCAGGACAGATGTTCTATCCAAAACGTTAAGTTGTCTGCAATAACAGAACCAGGTATGGCATTATTACGATTATGATGTTGCAAAAGTTGCTCAAATTTCTTTGTAAACTCGTTCTTCCAGCTGAACTGTTTTGGCTTTTTAGGGTTTGTGAAGAGTTTTTGTTGTACCATGATGCTGATGAGGAACTGTATGAATATATTAAAAAATGTATTTTTAAGAAGATGGAAACATGCTTTGGACAAGTTTACCAAGAGTGCTTCAGCAAGAATAGGCTACACGTTCGTGAAGGTTAGACTGTTCAAAATTGTTATGAAATAGATATTCATGACGAATGCTTGCATGGAAATTTAGTGCAGAATGATGAAGACTGAAGAAATGTTGTTGGTGAGTTGGTGTATCTGTTATGTGTGATTCTGGAAGAAGTTTAAATTCTTAATTCTGGAAACACATGTTTGGTCGCTTTTTGTCTTCTTGTTTGTCGTGTGCTTTTTTATTTTGCAAAAGCGTGGTTTCTCATAATGTCTGTTTCAAATTGGAAATCCTTATGAATTGTCTCAGTACTTATTTTTTTCATATGTTCTTCAAGAAGTTGAGAACAAGTATGCCAGTAGTAAAGATAATTGAAGATATGGTAACGTGTAATGTGTGTGTACTACTTTTTAATATATTTTTTTCTTTTTCTAGGGTATTTGACAATCTGGGCATAACGTAAAGGTAAGTGAAGTAAAGTGAACAATCTTTATTGATTTGTATGCAATTTTTTTAAAAATTTTTAAATGTTTTCTTCTTTAGTCTAACTGCTACATTCTATATGAGTGCTAACTCTTTTTTTCTGAGAACAAAACAGTAACTCTTTAGTATTCTTTTTGTCAATAGTTGTAGAAATATTGTTTTTCTAACTTTTTTCTAGCTAAATAAGTCTTTGTATTACACGGAATTTACGAATTATACAGATGGAAATCTGAATGTAAATATATATATGTTTATAATGCAACTTAGATAACATAATTCTTTTTATAGATATATAAGATAGAGTGACTTGCCAAATGTTGAAGTAGAACTTTCAATGACAAGGTTTAAGTCTGAATTTATAAGATGTCATTTTATGAGAAAAACAATCAGTGTGTATTTAAACTTTTGGCAAGTCACTGCAGGTGAAAATGAGAATGTGAGAAGATTCTTGAATATGAAATTTGACTTTTTGAAGTGTGCGTTGAAATATGAACTTCTAAGTTTCTACATTTGTGTTGAAATCTGAGATTTTAATATCAAAATGTTACTTAGCTATATAGTTCATAGGTGTAGTCTGCTGCTGTTTAGATGGAGATTTCACTTTGTGCTTGTTTGCCTTCTTGACATCTATTGAAGTTTGCATTTCATTGCTTTTGCTGTTGTTTGACTTGTTGACATCGTTTGAAGCTTGCGTTTCATTGCCTTTGTTCTTCTTTGACTTTTTGACATGTGTTGAAGTGCATGATTCGCTGATGTCTTCTGCAGTATGTTTTCTTTTTCTTTTAGGTGTATCATCACTGTCGTTGGAAGATGCAAGACTAGTGGATGCTTCAGAACAGGTATTGGTTGACAGTATTTCTTCCAGGCGTTTGAACAGTCGTTTGCGCGAAGATGTGTCAGCACGTTTGGAGGGAAGATCGTTAGCTTGTTGGTTAACACAAATAGCAATGAGCATGTCTCTCATTGTTTCCAGTGTCCCTTGTTGCTTGAAAGCATCGCATCGAATATCGTCAGCTGTTGCCATTCTCTGTGCATATCGTTGCGGATTTGACAGTAACTCTTGTGCTACAAGATATTGTATGGCCATCGTAAACATAGTACCTCCCACTTTGAAGAACATTTCAAGCGTTTCATTTATCGATGTGTCTTCGTCGTACAGCAATCTCAAGACTTTCGTGACGTCCTCTTCATTTGGTGTGTCATTGTTTTTGGTGTTTAGATGCTGTAGGGATGGCAAGTATTCCTTGAATTCGTCAAAAAAATTTTCCAACTTTTTTTTCTTTAGGAATGGAATATCGTCGTCGCGGAGGAAGCTAATGTTTTCTGCGAGAGTGGCCGAAAACTCGCTCATCCCAAACCCTGGTCGTAAGAGCCACTCACACGATCTGTGGTTGGCTCTTCTTTGCATACTTTCGTTGTCAGGGGCATCTTTTGCGAGACCGTATTGGTGAAGAAAGTTCGATGGAAATTGGTCAAAATACGAGACCGCTTTTGGTTTCATTGGACTTGGACTCTGCTTTCCTTTATACATACTAGAAAAAACAGGATATTTGTTTATAAGTGACATGGTTGATTAGAGTTAGCATAATGAATGCAGTGTGTATGAAAAAAACGTGATGCAAGTTTGGCATACAATACGATTTTTCTGTTCTTGCTGCTCGTATTGATATGAGACTGGTAAAATTGAAAGGCTGATCGGCTATTGTTTGTTACTCTATAAGAATTAAGCTGTTCAATTATGTATTTTATGTGCAGCAGCCTGTCAAAGTTGCATTACCTTTGTTTTTATAGACACTGTAGAAGAAATTGAAGTATATTAGGATTGAGACATGGCATGTGCAATGTGGCAATACGATGCTATTTTTTTAATTTCAATGTATTATAACTTAAAGTGTATTAAAAGTCATTGAGATATTGAAACATGATGTAATGATTTTATTATGTTGTTTAGATGTGTTTTAAGATATTGTTTTGCAGATACATTTACATGCATTGAAAGTTTTACAGTCAAACCATTTGTTGTCTTCCCCGCAATATTGCAACATTGCGGTCAATATTGCAGTATTCCTGGGAATATTGCTGTGGAAGTAATTGCAACCGCCAGACACGAATTGCTATTGTTGTTATTGTGTCAAGTTCCTAAATCAAGGTAAAAACAATAGTTTCCAGATAAAGCTTAGGAATGAAATGCGTACAATTGGTGAAAATAGCTTTAATTTGTCAAAATATATGAAATATAAAGCAATAAACAATTGTTTTCATTCTACTTTAGAACTTGAAACGACAACAAGAGTAAATTGTGTCTAGTGGTTGCAACTACTTCCGGAGCAATATCCGCAGGTATATTGCAATATTGGCCGCAATGTTGCAATATTGTGGGGAACAGAACAACCGGTTTGACTGTAAAATGGCATAGCATTGGCAAATTGCATTTGCTGTGTGTCTGGTTTAATATTTTAAGTTGGATTTTGAACTGGTTGAAAAAAGTTCGATTTCAGAGGAGTGAGGAAAACTACATCAGCCAGTCGTCGTACTCTTGACAGCGCAACATAGCCTGTGCCAGGTGGTATAATATCCTTGTCAAACCACAATATGGCTTTTTTAAGGGTCTGTCCTTGTGATTTGCACATTGTTATAGCATAACCTGCACGGAAAGGAAAACAAGTTGTTCTGTTGCCATCAGAATCATAAGTAACTGCGTAAGTTGGAACAATTATGTTGTCTGGCATTCTTAAAAATACTGTGTTGTTATGAAAATTCTGAATGAATGCCATTTGTCCGTTTACAACATTGTCTTTATCGCGATTTTGAGTTACCATGACTTTCATCCCCCTGAAAATAGGTGTGCATTCAGCACTGCCACTGTCTAGTTGTAAATATGCGAGAGGTTGCTCGTTCGCGAAAAGTGACTCTAAAAGGAGTTTGTTGACATAGTCTGCTGCAGCATTTGAAAATGTCAAAATTGTTGTCTCTGTATTTTCACTGAAATGATGTAGCAATGAATCATGTGAAATTTGACCGTTTGGGCAGATAACACGACCTTGTTGCAATTTGTCAAGAATTGTTTGATTAGGGCACCAATATCTTATATGATTTAAAATATTCAGGTATTCTGCATCTTCAACTCGGTGTTGGCCATTTAGAGTAAACTTGTATGCAGTCGAAACAAACTGAGGACAGTTTAAAGGTGATGGAACATTGAAAACTTTTCCTTTCAAGGTTTCAAAAGGCTGTAGTTGACTGACATCTCCACCAAGCACAAGCACTGGTCTATAAATTAACCTGTTAAGAGTTTGTAAGATATGATCAAAGTTTTTCTGTGAAATCATGGCAATTTCATCTATTATCACAATGTCACATCCAGAAATAGCCCAATTCATTGAAGGTTGTTGTTCAGTATCTATAGGAATGTTAAATGCAGCATGAACTGTATCGCACACAACTTTATCAGGTAACTTTGCTCTCAAGCGGCTTGCAAGGAGCCCTGTGGGTACTGCAACAAGTATATTTTTATCTCGTTTTATATGTGTATTAATGCAATGACAAATCGTTTGTGTCTTACCCGATCCTGCTTTACCTACTATAAGTATTGGTTTCTGCCACTGAATTTCTGATCTTTCTGTATGAGGGTGGGCATAACTATCATGTTGTGATGTGATCAGGTTAGATTGATCTTGAAATTGAATGTCATGTTCATTTTCACTGTCATCATCTGATTGTGTTGGATGTTGATAACTGTGCGATGCATAAGTGGAATAGTAATTATGCCTTAGAGTGACAGCATTTTCAATGTGTTTAGTTGCAGCACTTTGCCAGGGATCAAGAACAAGAGGTGGTGCAACATATGATTTGCTAAGTTTCATTTGTTCGCCTTTTATTACCCCAATTTTCCAAAGATAGTATGAGTCACGCAAGCTCTGAATATACGCGACAATAGTTGTTATATAAGTTTCCTTATGACCTTGAACATTGAAAAAGTGTTTGATATTGTCATCACTTTTGAAAAAATCTGGAAAATGAAAACTTGCAGTTACATACCACTTCAATTGCTCTGGTAAGTCATTGTGCTCAGGGCTAAGCAAGTCTGAAAGTTGTCTATGAGCTAAATGCAACAACGTATATTGAAAGAAAATTCTTTGTTAAAAACTGAAAGCATTTTAACACCAACAAGTGTTGAACCTTGTGTGTATGGTTTTGGATTTGATGGATTCGTATCAAGTTGTCTTAACCAAACAGTCAATGACATATCCTTAAACTGGACAGGGTGTTGCCAATATTTCTGCACAGTCTTATCTTTGTCAGCATTTGAACTAATTGGCACTGTAAATCGCTTTGTTCTTGAATTTGTCCCTGCAACTTTTTTCGAATGGAGAAAAAACCACATTTCTGGTTCAGCAGGTGTATTATGCATCAGGTATTGTGCTGCAGCTTGTTGACCTTTCAGTTCATACGAGTAAAGGCTATCCAAAGAAGAGTCATGGTATTTTGTGACATAAGATGTAACATAGCGAAGAAGCATAGCTACTCCGTCAGTTGTTTGATAGTCCATGCGGCATTTTAATGCAGGTAACAGAGTTGCGATATATGCTCTTAAATTAAGCGCAAACTCTTCTGCTGGGTGTTTCAAATGATGTATTTGCCGTCCATTCTCGATCTCGAAAAAGCTGTCTTGTGGTTGAAGGTTAAGACAATGAGAAGGTTTATCAGATGGTTGTAATTTTCTGACTAAAAATGCTAGGTTATCGTTGCTGGTTGGAATATCTGCTCGCACAAACTGATGTTGTATTTTTGTTATGTCACAAAGCCAAACAAGCAAATGAACATGTACTGTTCCTCGTTTCTGGAACTCAAAGCGATAGAAATAAGTTTTGATATTTTTCTGGGTTGAACTTCTATTGTAACTAAAAAGATGGTGAGTCCACTTTTGATTAGTACTACCACACAAATATCCACGTATTATTTGCTCTAATACATGTGTAATGTGAAAGGTCTCATATCCTGGCAGTTGTGTTGGACCAAAGCCTGTTTGCTGTCGTATTGATGAAATCCAGTCAGCAAATGGAAAAGACCATTCGTATGGACTAATGGTTACAAAAACATTGGGTAGTCCAAACTGTTCTACTACATCTAAGAGATAGCGGTGCTGCCACTGCCAGTAGGTAGGTGAAAATGATTTACTATCTAATGCTTGTGCCGGGGAACAATTTGAAAACCGAGCTGTGTTTATAGCACCACTGACAACTTTGTACATTGCTCTGTCATATTGCCATTGCAGAAGTTCAAAATGTAAACCGTAATCCAAAATTTCTGAAAAAAGTTTTGTGCAGAAACTTATTTTCATACTTAAACGGCTTTCGTTTCCAGTGATCAAGCTTTCACACCAAGAAGAGAATGGATAGATATTTGGCCATAATGCACATTCAATTCCGGCAGTTATTGAGAAGTCGAAGCAATTCAATGTTTCGCCTTCCTCTAAGATTTGATCACGTAAGTTTGAGAAATGAGCATAATGTGATGTGTTGCTTGACATTAAGTAGTCATAAGATCTATCCTTACTGTCTGCCAACTCATTGATTTTTTCAATGACAGACTTTTCAGAAATTATCAGCCTCACCATTCCTGTCTTCATTCGATAACCATGTGGTTGTCTCTCATAATGACCGCAATCTAACTCAAAGGGTCTTAGTGTTTTTATTATTCTGAGGTTATAGATTTAGGAGTACACTTGGTACTTCATGATACCTTGGCACATCATACCTAGAGTTTCTGCACTTGCATTTATTTCTTTGGCTTACTTTTGGTTGTTGAAGGAAGTTATAAGGCAATGCGACAGGAATGACAGAGTTGCAATGATCACAAATATAAAAACTACCGGTTTTAGCTCAGACGTGTAAAGCAGAAGAAGTGTGTGAAATTGCATCTCGTCCAGAGACATCAGATTGTGTATTTACACTTGTTGTCTGAGGACATAAAGTTTCTTTCTCACTATTCATTTGTAAATTTCTCAATAATGTTTGGTGGTGAAAATTTTCAATATTTTTGCGTAAATTATTGTACTGGAACACTAGATGAGTAGTTCGTTTGTGAAGAACTCCCTCATTTGCAGTTAACACTGCCCTAGCCATGTTTAATGTATAAGAACAGTGACACAAAGAAATGATTACTGTGTAGTTTTCCTATGGATTATGTTTCTTTGTTGTTTAGTGTTGAGATGAAATGGTACTAAATTGTACTATTTCATCTATTACACAATGGCAAAACATTGTAAGAGAAGAAAAATTAAGTTCTAGACAGTGACTTATGTAGTAAAAAGACTATGTTTATCATTGCCAACACACTGTATGAATTACCGTATTTTTTGGCTTAAAACTGCAAATTTCTAATAAAGAAAACTGAAAGAATGTGTAAGAGTACCTTATAAGTCTTTTTGTGCCAAAAATATCGATGGATGGAAACGTTGCGCTCTGATTGACGAAGGATTCGCGGAGCTACTCGCAAGACAAGTTCACCACATACAAAATGGACGCCAAGCAAAATTTTGCCTTCTTAGCCAATCACGATCTTTGTTATATGGAATTAAAAATTCAAGATGGCGGCCATAATAATATTTTCATATACAATTGTGTTTTACTGCTACATACAAAGTTTAATACATCAAAATGAGCGGTAGACCATGGCGGATTTAATGATGTATGCATCGGGTTCATAGCATTTGTCTTTCCAAAGTTATGAGCAAACTTATCTATGTCAAGATTATGGCAAAATTTTGTGAACAATTTGCACAGAGTCGTACTTGCCCAATTTTGTTCCAGACACTGTAACTACGCGTTTTAGATATCAAAATGATCGCGGGAGCATCACGAATCTAACGATGTATGTTTCAGCTTCATAGCATTTTTCCTTCAAAAGTTATCAGCAAATTTGTATGTGACCATAGTGGTCAAATTTTGTGAAGAATGTGCATAAGGTGGCACTTGCCCAATACTGTTCCAGACTTTGTTATTAACAGTTTTACATATGAAAATGATCGCTAGAGTATGGCGAATCTAACGATGTATCTTTCAGCTTCATAGCATTTTTCTTTGCAAAGTTATCAGCAAATTTGTGTGTGACCATAGTGGCAAAATTTTGTCAAGAATTTGCACAGAGTGGTACTTGCCCAATTTTGTTCCAGACACTGCAACTAAGCGTTTTAGATATCAAAATGATCGTGGGAGCATGACGAATCTAACGATGTATGTTTCAGCGTGATAGCATTTTTCCTTTAAAAGTTATCAGCAAATTTGAATGTGAGCATAGTAGTAAAATTTTGTCAAGAATGTGCATAAGGTGGCACTTGCCCAATACTGTTCCAGACTTTGTTACTAACAGTTTTACATATCAAAATGATCGCTAGAGCACGACGAATCTAACAATGTATGTTTCAGGTTCATAGCATTTTTCCTTCAAAAGTTATCAGCAAATTTGTATGTGACCATAGTGGTCAAATTTTGTGAACAATGTGAACAATGTGCATAAGGTGGCACTTGCCCAATATTGTTCCAGAATTTGTTACTAACACTTTTACATATCAAAATGATCGCTAGAGCATGACGAATCTAACAATGTATGTTTCAGGTTAATAGCATTTTCCCTTCAAAAGTTATCAGCAAATTTGTATGTGACCATAGTGGTAAAATTTTGTGAACAATGTGCATAAGGTGACACTTTCCCAATATTGTTCCAGACTTTGTTACTAACGGTTTTACATATGAAAATGATCGCCGGACCATGACGAATCTAACGATGTATGTTTCAGCTTGATAGCATTCTTTGTTCCAAAGTTATCGGCAAATTTGTATGTGACCATAGTGGTAAAATTTTGTGAAGAATGTGCATAAGGTGGCACTTGCCCAATACTGTTCCAGACATTGTTATTAACAGTTTTACATATGAAAATGATCGCTAGAGTATGGCGAATCTAACGATGTATCTTTCAGCTTCATAG
>JAODVM010197478.1:0-13712 GCA_025400095.1 Phenganax marumi
TTCAAAACTTAGGATTTACCTGTTTGAAATTCCCACTTTGATCACAGAAACTTTGCCAGTGTAAACCGGGCCTTAGTAGTTAACAAAATGGCGCGAACTTTGCATATCACGCGCTACGAATGGGCAAAATTGTTCAACATGTCGAATCGAAAACGTAAAAATAACGTTAAACGTTGACTGATGAATATATTTTCTTAAATATAGGCGTATAAGCGTATATAAGCCATGGCAAGCCCAACAGAATTGTGCAAATACATGTTTCCAAACAAAGCGGATACTATCTACATAGCTTACCTCCGCTGCCTCGGCTGAATTGTTGATAGTTTCTCGAATTGCACGGCTAATAACCTCAGTCAATGACCTTGTGAGCCTTTCGTGTGATTCCATTGCCAATAAAACAAACCAGAAACAATCGAAAACCGTCTTTGAGAACTGTAACCTTCTACATCTGCGCTCGTCAACTTGTGAACTTTATCGTATGAACCGCTTGGAAGTTGGCTAAACCTGTTTTTTATCTTGCGTCATTTGCTTCGCCAAGTGTGTAAAAATTATTTTGGTTATTTGATATAATGAAATGAAGTCACTTTGCTAAAATTGGTTATTTGATATAATCAATTTAAACCCCGTTGGCAAATATTGGTTATTTGATATAACCAAACTTAGTCACTTTGAGAAAGTTTGGTTATTTAAAATAACCAAATTTACTACTTGGTTATTTAATATCATTAAACAAATCATCAAAAAAACTGACATAAAATGCTTAAATAATAAAAACACATTTGGCGCCCCATAAATGCGTAGCAGTACTTTGGAAAATATGTGGAATGGCTCAAATGACGTCACGTAATTGTACCTATTAACAAAAACATTGGAAATTTGAAATTCTAACAGTGATTTAACAGGACTGCAAGCTGTGTCGCTGTTCTAAAAGTATAACTTTGATCAATATTTTGAAGTCTACGTCTTTTTAAAGCAACGAAATGACGTTCAGTCTCTTCTGTTTTGCTCTGATTTTACCTCTTATCCTCGATAGTGCTTTGGCGAATAAGTAAGTGCTGTGATTTCGTAGAATGTTTCAAACGAATATCAAATATTGCTTGACAGTATGTTTACATTGAAATGATACGACTGCAATATTTGTCTACTAATCTTTGTTAAGCTATGGTTGAACAACAGTTATTTGCTTTTTGTGGAAAAGAGCAGTCTTTCTTTTGATTTTAATGGCGTATGGTTCAATATAGTGCTGCAAATATTAACGACACAGCCTGTTAATGTCAATATTGCGTAGTGTATTAACAGCTCTCAAAAATTAATTGCTCGTACATCCTTCGTATTGTGCAACCAAACTGTGTAATTTCATACTTGGTTGAACAAGTTTTGATGGTGATGTTGTTTTATACTTCTCAGTCGTATATTTGTTGAAAGACCTAGGTTTTTATATTTGTTTTTCTTGTTGAGTATTGAACGTATTAAAGGTTCATGAAGATTAGCAATAATAATAGTAATGTTTAGTGAGGAAGACTTATTCATCCCAGGATGCTCTCCAATGTTAAAAGAAGTATATACAAACAAAGCAGGATTTACTACATCTAGAGCATACTGTCACTCAATAGATTCCCAAAAATGCCATTTATTTAACCTGACCCATAAGACATATTTTCTCTGTCCAACTCCAGACACTTTGCTTTGTGTCTTGATAGTCTACCATTAAGCTATTTGCCAAGATCTCTTGCTAACCCATTAAGATTGAATGTTCATTGATGCATTTATTTAGTATGTTACTTTCAGTAACACCCGATGAAATTATTCATCAAGGACAGACCCTTGTACATTGATAGATTAAGCATTGTATTTAATTGTCATCAGAATGCAATGCGCTCTGGGGTGCACTAGTTTTACCTTCGTCAGTTTACCATACACCACATGATTTTACTCTTGAATAAACTATGGGATCATTGTTGAAATCTGACAATTTTTTGTAGAATTTCTCTCAGTCAAATGTTTATTTTCTATATATAGTTCATATTTAATAACTGCTCCATCAACATTTCGTCCTGGCATGCAGGTGAAGATGAATGTTCTTATTCTAAAAGCTACACCAATGGATGCTTCAGTTAATGTCAATGCCACATTCTTCATTGATTCCAAACAAATTGTGTCTGCTTCTGGAGTATTTAATGCAGGTTTGCAAATAACATTTTTGTTATTATTGCCAGAGATTACGGGTTTGCATGAAGCAACTAACAAACCGTGGCAAGGAAAATCATCTGGCATTGGACAAAGCAAAAGATTTATTTATACTATATTGTGGTGCATTGTTGGTCAATGGGTTACAAGAGAAACATATAGATTACCCCCTTAACAAGCAAAACATTCCTTGCATGAGAAAAATTGTCTGCCATTCACAGAAAGAGTGAAAGAAAAAAGTGGTGTGTGTTGGGTTGCGCAGTATATGGGTTGATTATGCAACAAGAGAAAATTGCAGATAGTGAAGTTAATCCATTAAGTGTCAAGAGCCTTACTCTGACAACTACTAGAATGTGTTAAGTAGGGCTTTCCCCTTGCCAGGTTATTATGCTGGTGAATTTGGTAATAAATAATGTGAAGGGATAGAATTTACTTTGACTTATCCATTGAGTGAGCTGCCAGTGCATTCTGTCCACTGTGCAATATTTTGTGCTTATACTGCCATTTGATAGTTATGGTGAATACTGCAATTAAGTAAACCTATTTCCTCACACTCTAGATATGACTTCTCATACATTATATTTTTGTTGTAGGTCAAATAGGCTTGCTTCATCTCCAAGTAAGTTTGAAAATCATTGAAAGTTGAGTTGTAAATTGTAGTTAATATTTTTTCTTTGGAGATGAAATGTTGCAGCTTAAGGGCTCGCTTTTTGTAATGTTTTTTCTTGTCTTGCTGTTTGTTTGCTGGTTTTTTTGTGCCCCTGCTTGTTTGTTTATTTGCTTGTTTGTTAATTGTTTGCCTTTTATTTGTTTGCTTTTGTTGCTTAGTTTTGTGTTTGTTTGCTTGTTTACTTGCTTGCTTCTTTGTTTGCGTACTTGTCTGTTTGCATGCCTGTTAATTTGCGATGTAGGTGTGTAATTAGATTGCATTTTTGGGTCAGTTATATTATCTTTGCTTGAACTTTGGACTGGTCAAATGATTTTTGGAGTTTTCAATGCGCTGACCAGACTTTCTCATAGATATTTGGGGGTTTTTGCAGCTCCCGTCACAAGGCTTCCCAGACAATGTGGATAATTATGAAAGTAAGAAACATTTGGAAATTGTTGGCTCTGGTGCACTGAGTTTTAACGTAACGAAGAAGTCTTCAATCGAATTTGACAAGAAAGGTTTTACAATTTATGTCCAAACTGACAAAGGCATCTATAAACCTGGACAGAAAGGTAAGAACTACTGCAACTGCTCACAAGTTAGCTTCGCATCTAAAATAAAACAAAGGAATAAACTCTGTGCTCGAGAAACTAGTGCAGCACATTTGATTGCGATGGAAGACGTGTTACACGAAGCTATCTTTACCTAAAACTGGCAATCTCCAATTCATCTTGCTTAGTATATTTTACTCTACCTAGCGCCAGTTGGTTTTAATCTGCAGGGTAAGACTGTCATGTCTTATAATCTATGAATATTTTTTTGTACAGTTAACATGAGAATTGTCGCTGTTTACCCGAACTTGAAAATTCATACCGGCAAGGTTTGTCCTTCATTTTTTAAGAAAAAGTTTGTTTAAAATTCCGTGCCATGAATATTTTTATTTTCTTAATCGAAAGAATTCTAATTCTTAAAACTGTAAATTGATTTCTGTTGAAGAATTTTAATTCAAAGGTTTGTTATTGAGATATGTAATTGTGTGAGATTGAAATGAGTTGAACTTTGTCTGGCATTCTTCTCATTAACACATTTGAAAACATGTTTGAATTTTACGAACTGGCATTTGTTCGAGTCAAATTTTTCATTCAATATTTGTAAAAAGAAACATAATTTTCTAATAATGTTTATGACCACAAAGGGCTGGACAAAATATAGCTCATTTACATTTCATTGAATCAAAATATCTCAACCACAAAGCTTCGAATCAAAAATCTTGAAAAGACGTTAATTTACAGTTTTCAGAATTCTTTCGCGTAATAAAATAAAGAAATTCATGTCATAGGCACATTAAATGCAAATGGTCAATATTTGTAATTAATTGTATATGGTAGCAGGTGTATTTGTATTCTCATAGCAATACGTATGTCTTTTTTCTGTAGATGACAATTACAATATCAGTAAGTTCTGTATTAGTAGAATCTTTATCGAAGAAGAATTCCAAATTAGAGTGGTAAAATTATCAGGAGTGATATAAGATAAGAACTGAAAAGGATCCTTCTTTTGTTTTTTCTTTGAAAACAATCATATTTACATCTTTTGCGGAATTTTGAAAGGCCGTTGAGGACACTTTGGGCGACTGAATATTGTAAACATTTACAATCCCTGACTCTACTGTCATATAGGCACTATAAATGATTCAAATGTTGTAAATTTGCGTTTGATAATGTCGCTCGCCCCTCGCGTCTTCAAACGTCGCGTCCTCAAATCGCTTAGGTTCCTGCAGTACCTGACATGAACACCACAAATTTGTCAGTCTTGCTGACTTGTTTTTTTTATGTGACATCAGGATCCGAAGAATAATAAACTTGCCGTGTGGAAAGATGAGAGCTCCGCTTCGGGTTGGTTTTGATTTTTTTGTATTTTGCTTCTGAAGCTTACTAATACCATGCAGACATTTACACATATTCAAAAACTCGGAAAGAAACCGATAAAAAGTTGACTGCCATGCATTTTACAAAACTAACACTAGATTTTATTATAGCTATGTCACTTGTCATCTCTGCCAGAATGGCGTGCGCTGATTGATTGTTCGGCTTTCAGTAATTTTGCATGTAATGGACTGTTGCTTTAACAAAAATCTTAGCTACTTTGATGATTTTTTGGAAAAACACGACGCAGTGTTTTCCTTTGTTGTGTAATTTTCAACTATAGCTCTATGATAAGTTCAGTCTTTTATAACTTTAGACTTGGTTAAATTATATATTTAAACAAGTTCTTTACTTCAAACTCAAAAGTTTTATGAATAAATTGTTTCTCACGTGTTGTCTGCATGCGAAGACAGAGGTATAAATTTGCTTATGTGAGTTATATATGTAGCACAACCTTGTGCCATGTAATATGTTTTTTTATTTGTGGACTTCGCTTCGCTCCGTCCGTACTGTAAAGACCGCGGTGTGATATTTGTCTAGTATAGACCTTGCACTCGGCTATTAAGTAGTATATTCTTTTTACTTATTTTATTTTAAAAATTCACCCAATCAGCTAGCGCACATGAGATCACGAAAAGACTCTTGTTCCCCTTCAAGGACTATTACACTCCGAAGTATTGCAATATTTTTACCCCTCGAAAATAAAATTCAAGTTTTCGAGCCGCTCTCTGATATCCTTCATTTCTGCGTGCGAAGGTATGGTGTCAAAAGAATTTGAATTATCTTCACAACCCAACATTGGTGAATGGACAATTTCAGTTGAAGTCGAGGTACGAATTTTAATTAATTGTGTTTATTATTACTCAATATCATTCGAAACTTGGCATTTTGTATGTCGAAGCACCGTTGAAATACGTGTAGACAAGTAACTGCAACAAAACTGGGTTATCTTTTTAAGGAGTTGCGAAGCAAAATCCCTTATTGTCATTGAGGCTGCGCGTCCGTGCGTGCGTGAGTGCGTAACAATAGAATGGTGATTAGTTCCGACGAGTCACATGTTTGCAAGCGTCCGGAGATTTACATGCGCCATTGATGTTTTGCCATGTATTGGCCACGAAATGCGCTTCTTTTCGTTACATACGTTTACATCTAGACATACGCTCGCAGCTATTTATGTTAGGTTTTGTTTTCAACTAAAAATCGTGAAATATAGCTGTTTGCTGTTAGATGTGTCAGTGAAAAAGTTTTTTAAAGCCAAAAATATTAAGAACTCTGTCTAAAAGCGGGCTATTATGAGGGGTGATCACCGCCAAAATGCAATTCCCAATTTTCGATGCTATTATGAATTTTATGGACCACTTTGTTTTACATTCAGTTCGGTTTTCTGTTGTTTCGCTTATGACAAACCCGATTTTGTGAAGGTTTAACTCTTCGAAACAGTACGAAATTTAGTTTGTCAAGAAATAGGAAACATCAGAAAATCGGACGTTCATGCCAATTTAGTTTCGAGTCCGATTTTGTGACAAACCCGATTTTGTGACAAACCGTGAACTCGCTTATTATTTTGCCACTGATCTAAAAAAATATATAATGGTAACTGGATCGAGCTTCTGTGCCTCGGAATTGTGCCCAGGTCTGTTCTGAAATGCGACGTCTAGAACAGGCCTTACTTTTATATGTAATGGGTCAAGGTTGGCAAGAAAGTAATAATGAAAGCAAAATTTAGGCCATTTTCATTATATTTAACTTCAGCAGATCAGATTGTTAGAATGTACCACTTGAAGTCTTGTTCTGCCAAGAAATGGATGTCAATGTTTATATATCATAAGGCAGCTTGCACAACACAACTCAGGCAACATAGTCTGGGTTATTCCAACATTTCACCAAGTATAAGTCGAAGTTTCCTTATGAATTATATCCTTATGAATTATAATATATTATATCCTTATGTTATATATTATATGTTATAATGTTATGTTATATATATTATGTTATATATATATATGTTATATATATTATGTTATATATGTTATATATGTTATATATATATATATGTTATGTATATATTATATCCTTATGTTATGTATATATTATATCCTTATATCCTTATATCCTTATATAATTATATCCTTATGAATTATAAGATCGTTTCAAAAGCCTAACAATGCTATGACAACATGCGACTTTAATAAATGTCGGTCGACAAAGCTGTTTTCAGGCTCGATACTCTATCACTAATTCACCACTTTGCTGTATAGAACTGTGTGATTTCCGTGCCTTTGACATGCTGTATAAAAGTGCTTGATTTCTTTGGCACAGTATAACCCCATGTTGGGAGTTTCGATTTTCGAAGCGAATCGTTGCCCCACACTCGATCGCCTAGAATGGCTCATGTCATGATCAAATGTAAACAGTGAATATGAACACGGTATGAACTTTTATATATATTTCCTGTTTAAATTTGATAGTTCAATTGCCTAGCAGAGTGCAAATTGAAAATACAGTGTATGTCGCCCGATTGCTTTGTTTTGGTGGTTCACTCCAATTCCGAGGCACCGAAGCTCGATCCAGTTACCATTATATATTTTTAGATAAGTGGCAAAATAATAAGCGAGTTCACGGTTTGTCACAAAATCGGACTCGAAACTAAATTGGCGTGAACGTCCGATTTTCTGATGTTTCCTATTTCTTGACAAACTAAATTTCGTACTGTTTCGAAGAGTTAAACCTTCACAAAATCGGGTTTGTCATAAGCGAAACAACAGAAAACCGAACTGAATGTAAAACAAAGTGGTCCATAAAATTCATAATAGCATCGAAAATTGGGAATTGCATTTTGGCGGTGATTACCCACCATAGGCTATAAAACAAAAATTTAACTGTGGTGCTTCCACTTCTCTGATTGATTGATTCGTGATTACATCCAGGATATTTTAATTACTAATTGTGGAAACTGGTTCTGGTTTTTCTTTTGTCTTTTAGTTCGTTTCCCGCTTTATTAGTTTGCAAAAGCGCGATTTCTCACAAACCGCAAATCCTTACGCACTGTCTCAGTGTCTTTTATTTATGGCTGCCGTTTTGTTAGCCGGTACGCGAAACACTGAAAAGCTTCCACCTCCTCTGGAATATTCAACATGGCAGCAGAAAGTATTGGGGGACGTCTGTATATGGCGCTTAATACAATCATGGGAAGACATTCGTTGACATTTTAGTAACAAGCAACTCCCCCCCGTCCCCCTTATACGTGCAATCTTGATGTGTGATCACATGGTACGTGTCCTCCTTGGACGTGCATGTCCTCTGATCAACATTGTGTTTGGACAAGTTGGAGAGAAATTCTAATACTATTTCGGCAGTCACTTTAGTGAATCTTGGAAACTGGTCTCTATGACGAGCAGTCGAAGATGCTCTACCCAAAAAGTCTACGTATATTATTTCTATGATTAAAGGAAAATGGCAGCCGTGAAAAACAGCTGACGCATTTCTGAAGCGAGTTCAACATATGTATGTTGAAGTGATGACCTATACGTATACAAGACGAAATGGGACTGATATTTAAAGTAATTAAGAAACAAACTATAATCATCGTTTTTGAATTTTATTTGTTAAGGTTGACTTATTCTCATCGAAATTAGTAGATTGTTAACGGCGCGATTTGGAAATCAGAAATCACAAAGATGTTTAATCATTCGTTTTTAAAATTCGTCAGAGTCACGTGGCCAAATGAACGGAACATTTTGGTTGCATAACTTTGTTGTTTTTAATGCACGGTAATCATCACAGAAATAGAGGTAGTAGCGTTTGACGCGTAGTTTAAACTTTCTTACCGTAAATCGAATATGAATGCACGAAATTGGAGTTGACTCTATATGTTACACAAGTATTTGAGCGGAGAAATGTTGTTGACTGAAGAGTTTATGCGACAAAAGTTAAAAATATCAAAATGTTATGACTACTCAAGCGCAGGGCCTCTCAGAGGGGGGGGGGACAAAGGGGGCAATTTGCCCTGGTCCACCGGAGCAAATTGAGCTCCGGAACTCTTTCTACTTGAGGATGTTCGTTGGTTCGCACAGGGAATTGGACACGCTCTTTCAAGGAGGTGAAATGCTTCTCCCAGTTACCGCGGCACCAAAGCCCCACAGGGCTAAATTTAAACATATTTTTGTCTCTAATGTCGGATAGTTTAAAATCTTCTGTAGGGCCAAATGAAAGAAACAATATTTGAAGTCAAGGAATATGGTAATAAAATTGTGAGATTTGCTGGAATGGTATGAATCCTTTTCTAGGAAATTTGTGTAACGCCTTTGTTATTTTCTCTGTAGTTTTACCCAAGTTTGAAGTGAAAATTTTGGCAAATAGCTACGCAACAAAGGGCAACGGTGACGTACGTGGGACTATTACTGCAAAGTAAGCTAATTGAACTGTATCTCTTATTTTCAAACTGTGTGTCTGGATTGTATGTTGTGGCCTGCGATTGGCGATGCTGTTGTTATTTTCGTCCTTTGCTTTGAAGCAGACAAATGTTAGACAAAAGATTTTTCTCCCGAGTAATCCCCGACGGCAAATCCCCGTTGACATTCATGCGATTCAATTTCGTGCAATGTGATGTAGTAAGGGTTTTGAAATGGTATTTCCAGCCCCTTCAGGGTGAGCGTTTAACAGACGGTTGTTGTGAGTGTTACACCTTTGCATTTCTAGGGAGGTAAATGTGCGTTTCTAGGTAGACTGACAGGCGTTTCTAGACGCATAACGGTACATTGTAGATTACAAAATATACGTTCTCTGCATAAATACGTTCTCTGCAAAATATACGTTCTCTGCATAAAAGCTCTGCATAAATAAATTTACGTGGTGTTTCCACAAAACTTTGTATTAGATTAAAATATACGTTTTCTAGACAAAGTATATTTGACGTATATTGTTGCTTCTTTCGATTAACTGTGACAAATACGGTCAAGGTTTAGCAAACCGTTCACCCTTTGGATAGCACAACACATTTATTTTGCCCCTGTAAACGCAAAATATGCATGTTTTTGTTCAGTAAAACAAAAAATTTTGAAAACCATCAAATTTTACAACGTAACTGTTTCTTACCTATCAATCTGCCTGGGAACGTTGCGTTGCTACGATTGTTACAACCGCCACAACGTCGTCCGTTAAACGTTCAAACTGAATCGGCTGTATATATAAGTAAATATTATTCCTTTCTTACCAATTGATAATTATTGGTAAAATAGGAGATAATCAATAGGAGATTATGTTTTTGAAAATTCTCTACTTTTCTCCGATGAAGACTTTAAAAAATAGAAGTTAAAACGTGTCATCACTGTGATGTTCAAGTTTACGGTTTCGCGATGATGTTTTCGCACTTATATTGAGATTTGACTCGCCTGGAATCCCCCAGAGTTCAGTAGCTTCATGGGAAGAGCGGCAAAGGTACGAGTTCAAATCTCGTCTGAGCCACATTTTTCAGAAAGTGGTTAGGCGATGTTATTAATAAATTCGTTAAAATGGGTGAATCGTTTCTATTTTAGGTTCCAAATTCAGTGTACCTCGATGCATTTTCGAATTGAAAAAGCACATGTACAAATATAGCTTGAGGAAATTTGGAAATTTCCTAAACCAATGAAAAATATCTCAATTCGTGTCCCAAGTTCCCTACTTGTCGTTTCCAGCTTTTTACTTCCGTTTTTGACTCACGGTTACTCCACAGGAGTACCAACAAGTCATAGCTAACGGCATCGCTTGTTTTTGGCGACTTATTCGACCAACCTGCTTTGCGCGCTTACCTAATGCAATGCTATTACATATCTGGTTTTCATCGCGAATTGAATCTACAGAGTGCGTATTTAAATAACCTACGATACTCGGTCAGTATATGTAGATGAAGCGTATGAGGCAATGTTGACAGTATTTCCATTTATTCTTGCTATTTGCAAAGTACATAGTTTAATTTCTGCTTCATTTTGTCAAGTGTTAATTTCACCAAAAACAATTTAAAGTATGAATATATCATGCGATATTAATAGCCGACTCGTTTTAGTTCTAATTTATTGCAAGGCGTCTTAGCTAAACTGCTTTTTTCGTTCACAAAAACACAGTACTAGCTGCATCAAAATTTACTTACTAGTCCCATAAAACTGCTTTATACATAAATTTTGACTAAATAACTTTTGTAAAGGTTTCGTCTGCAAGCAGACTACAAGAGTTAGAAACCTGCTACAAAAGAATGAGTATACAGTGCTGTGTAGAAAGCCTCATAATGCATGTGGAGACATTCTCTTTCGCGGGCTCTCTTGCTTGCGTGTACGATCTATAAGTTTTCCATGAAGGTCTTTTCATGCACAAGTTATCTTGCTGCTGGCGTGAGTAACTCTTGAACTAGGCTCCTTGTCAAGGAAAAAGTTGTTAATTTTCGCCGCATACGCGAGCAAACAAAACTTGTACAAGGAGTTTTGTTCAAAAAGTAGTCGTGCCAATTTTTCCACGTGGTAACGTGCGTGCATGGCAAAAGTTTGGAATGTTTATGGCATGAGTCGTCATGCAATAGGTAGAGCGGACCGAAGCTACTTGCCTCAAAAGTATATAAAACTTGTTGGTTGGTAACCTCGTGCCACTCCACAATGCCTCATTGCGACTTTTTGACCACCCCCAATGAAGGCATCAGCCTGGATTGCCGACGCATTCGGCTGTGAATTGCAACTTCGTTCTAATTTACGGATTCATTTCAGTCAAAATATGGGCGAAATTAGTCTCGTTGCCGTGATCGTATTATTTGGTCATGTATGGGATTTTTCAAGCAACAACTGATTCATATTTTTAGGTACACATATGGCAAAGGTGTTAAAGGCGAAGCAAAATTGTTTACGCATTTTCCTTGCTACAGTTGGCAGCCATGTGAAAAATATGAACAAAACTTTGAAGTAAGCCTCACGTAGCTAGGAATGGTGGTCATCTTTTGAAGTTTACATGCATATATCTCTAAAAGCAATCAAATGAAAGCTGTTACTTGTAAATGCATTTTCCACCACATCCATTATAGGCGCCGATTAAAAAGAAATGAGAAATCCCATTTCAGATTGAATTTTATCTAGGCAGAAAAAGACAAAAGTCTTTAGCATAGTTTAAAGTGGTGAAATTCCAAAAGTTGGTGGCAAAATGTTTTAAATTGGGGAAAATATAGCTCTGCTAAGTTTGAAAATTTTTATGTGTTTGCATTAAGCCTATTTTCCACTAGCGATTTTTTCGCGTGAAGCGAGTTTTTTTTTGTCTCATCTGCTTTCAGCTGGAGCTAATGGGTTTTCAATAAATTTCTTTCAATTTGAACAATACAAAATTCGCTTCGTGGGAAAATCATTGCTAGCGGAAAACAGCTTTTAAGCGGCCGTGTATGCATTACACGAATAACCCGTATATACTGAGTGAGCTCCCGTTAGTGTGGTCTTCGTAAAGTCCTACAATAATAATAATTCCTTTAGATACCTCTACCAAACAGGCACCTGTGTTTTAAGCCTTTTTCCCACCAAATTTACCCATATACGAATTTGTTCTCGCCAAAACCTATCTCCGACTACGCGACTGCGATCCAGTCATGTTGCTAGAGTTCTCTTCTGCATCGCGCGAACAAATGCACGTTGTGGGAAACGGACTTTTTTCGAACACTAGCATACTCCCTAACTCCAAGGGTGCCCAAATTTTGCGTTTAATCATGTTAAACAGTATTTATCCTAAATTTTTCATTCTTTTCTATATCTGCTAAATGGCTGACTTTGTGATGCGTTTCCTCTTGTAGATTGATGGCAGTCATTCGTTTGTGATATCAAAGGAAACGATATTGAAATTGGGATCAAATAATGCGTATGAATACCAACGTCAACTGGTTTTGAACTGTTCACTGACTGAAGAACTCACTGGCAAAACTTACTTTGGTGAGGCCACGGTTAAACTACAAAGGAGCGCTATTGATCTTAAATATGCAGATTCCAATGCCAAGTCTTTTAAAGCAGGCTTTCCCTTCCAAGCATTGGTGAGTAATGTTAAATATCTAACATTTGTGGTATTGTACAAAATCTCCTTCGAGTTGTTCTCGCTGAGATCAGTGAAAATCCACTGGCCGAGGCAAGAGTTAATCCCATGACCCAAAGGTCATTTAGCTAGTCCAACTCTGCAGAAACATGGCTGAATGATAACATCGATGATGCAGCTGTCCACATACCGACCTATTCCGTTCTTAGACGAGACAGAGTTTCTAGAACCGGTGGAGGGGTTTGCGCTTATGTAAAATCGCACATCCCTTATAAAGTACTAAACGAATTCCATGACGACGATTTCGAGACACTTTGGTTATACATCCGACCTCATAAGTTGTTCCGAGGTTTTTCGTGTCTGATTGTTTGCGTGGCCTATCATCCTCCAAGCTGCGACGATAAATTGTTTATCGACCATCTAATCGCAAAACTTGACCTAGCACTCGTCCGATATCCAAATGCAGGCATTTTTCTCGCGGGTGATTTCAACAGGTGCCCGATTTCATCTCTGCTTAGACATTTTTCTCTAAAGCAAATCGTCAAAGCCCCCACAAGAAATGAAGCTACGTTGGATTTGATATTAACAAATATGAGTGATTATTGTTCTCCTGTCAGTAACGTGGCACCTTTGGGTCGTAGCGACCATAACTCCCTGATGTTTTCGCTCCGAAAGACTAAGAGTCAGAACCAACATAGTAAAGTAATTATCCGGCGAGGAAATGCGAGTGCAAAACGTGCCTTTAATGAATGGCTAACGAAAGTTAATTGGCTAAGTTTGTATCGAACTGTGCCATGTGAAACAAAAGTAACTATGTTTTATAATGTCATTGAAACCGGATTAGACCATTTCCTACCAAAGAAGACCGTCAAACTGCATGCCAACGATAAACCTTGGGTAACACCCAATTATAAAAATTTGATTGC
>JAODVM010197588.1:0-13708 GCA_025400095.1 Phenganax marumi
TGTTTGTTTATACATGTGGAATTTAAGTTTGTCCTTTCTATGACGTCACACGAGGGAGGTCAAGTAATGGTCAAATTTGCATAAAAATTGCCCAAAATGACTACTTCTAGGCAATTTTGAACTGGTTCTTCGCGACCAAATTTTGCGTGTCATGGTTCAAAATGATCGTAAAAACGTGAACTATAATATTACACTAAAAACTGAAAATCGAAAATTTTATGTCATAAGCACTTTAAAGGTTACTAAAATTCTACTTGATTTACTGATAAATAAATGACGAGTGACGAAAAACCAAATCAAGTAAACAATGTCATTACAACACAAACAAAGGTCAAAGATCAAAAAAAAGTCGAAGCTGGTAAACGATTAGCTGCCACATCAAAACAAGCAAAAGAAGCAAAAAAGAGAAAACTAACTGAAGACCACAACACATTCGGAGAGTCTTCAAATACGAATTGGTTCGCTTCGCTCAATAAATTTACCTTCTCGATCGTCGTGGTGACCATCTTTGGAATTGGGGTAGTCTTTGTTATGATGACACCTCCACTTTATAAAAAGAATAATCAAACGAACGAAGTAAGTCGCGGCGAGCGAAATGAGCATTTGGAGAAAGATGAGCACGAGAAAGATGTTGAACTAGACATTTCGACTAATGAACGTGAAAAAAAGTTTTTTTCTCCTTATAATAAATGGCAAAAACAAAAGAGGAAATGAGAAAAGAGTATAAAAAAAGAATTTATGACACACTTTTAACAACAGGTGCAACCGTTGTGGTTTTGATGATGAGTAAAAATCTATTTGGAGAAGCATAAGGAACGCTGCAATCCATTAAAGGAACTTTAAAGCGAACAGGAGCCGTATTGATTGGATCGATGTTGATAGAATTGCTTCAACTTAATCAGATTTTACCAAAAGGAGGAAAATTTACTTAATAAATAAATGAGTTCTATGGTTATAGGAGGACTATTCAACGCATTTTCATTTGCAGGTGCAGGATTTCGATTTAGTAAACTAAATCACTCGGGATATGAAGAGATGAAACAACACAATTTAACAATGGAAAAACTAGCAGCAGACAAGGAAGCTTGGTATGAGGCAGAAGTCAAGCAAAAAAATAAAATCCAACTTAATCGACAACAACTTGAAAACGCCAACAAAGACATCCACCTAACAAATCAGTCTTTGCATCTCGTAAAACAACAACTAGAGTTACTCGAACGACAAAGTAGACCTAAACTCAATTTGGTTGACTACGACAAACCTTCGAAAGACATGGAGTATTATCAAAACATCGTCAAAGGTGGAGTAGGCATCATCAGAGGTTATACTTTTTGGAAAAGTAACTACTTTTTTAGTTGATTACTTGATCATTTTATTCTAAATTAAATCATGAGCCGGGCGAGAAAATGTTTATCCTAATTAGAATAAACATTTTTTTTTCTTTTCAAGCGATTCAGCTCACTTTCTCTAAGGCTACGCCGCTTCACGTTTCTTAGTGACCGTAAGGTAACGTGTAGATTCCATCTTCTAAGATCACACGTTTGTCATCATGGGGATTCAAAGCTAATTTTTGAATCTTTCTGAATAAAGTTGATGGTCATAGCTCGGATCATGTTCATTTCTTTTCTTAATTTTGAATTGTTGAATAAACTTGTTTTATAATCTTGATGTGCTATTTCATTTTCAATAACGTGTTTTGAAATTCCTTTACATTTTTTATACTCTTTTATCACGTTTTGGTTCTCCACCATCTTAAAACTATAAGACTTTGCTCTTAAACCAACAAATTCTATAATTTGACGTCCTCCTGTTTCATCTTTAAACGTCCCTACTACTCTTTTATTGAGTCCTTTTCTAATATAGGGGTTATCCACACTAAACTCTGAAGTATCGAAGTAATCTTCTAGATCGTTCGAGATATCTTGATAATGATCTTCTGTTTCTATCTCATACATAAGGGAATCTGTATCCGTCATTAAAAGTTTTGCATCGTATCCATATTTTTTCTTAATATAATGTTAATGAAAGACGATAATGAGTTGTTTAGAGTAATCTAAAATAGAGAGACCTAAGTAAATAGGTTTTTCTAGAATGACGACTGATTTCTCCCTAGGAATGCTAAGAAGATTCTCAGAGAATCTAGTAAGGTGTTAAATCTAGGTTTATTGAAAAGTTTTTCTGCCTCTTCATACTCTGTTACTAGTTTAACGTTTGTTCTCTTTCTAACGTTCTCCATCGTCTTTCCATTGACCACGTTGCTCATGAGTTTATAGAAATCCTTTTCAAACTTATTTTTGGGCACTACTCTATTTTGGGAATTAAACTCGATGTAAGGCTTTAACCAATGGGATTGTCGAAATTTAATGCCGCGATGAATTTTTGTTAATATGAGTCCTCTTTTTATATAGTTTTTTTAAGCAATATAATGAACAACATACTTTTTTTTGGAAGAAAAGTAGCATTTAATTTTAGGGTGTTCTGCAGCTTTAATTGTTCTGACGCTAAAGGAAAATCACTGTGGAAATTGTGGAGTGAGTCTTGATAATCGAGTTCTACCTCTAAAATACACCCTTGATTGTTCAAATTGTCCCACTGTTGAAGTTCTTCTTTTGTCATCCATTGAAAACCGTCCCCAGGAAGACATTGACACATGGCGTAACCATAAAGATTACTAGCATCGTAGTGAACAATATAACGACTTGGTTCTTCTGGGTTATAAAGAGAAGCGCTTGTAGAATCGACTAAATATTTATTAATGGCTTTGGTATATCTTTTTGTAATCATCGACACGCCTCCTCTTATTCCTTTTTCTATCATAAGGAACATATCCTTATCAGAGAATTTTTCTAACTCTGTGTTTGTTATTTTTAAGGCAGCGTCCAAGGCGAGTGCTGGCGTCGTAAAATTCCAAGCAGGATCTAATTTGTAATTCTCTAAAGACATCATTTTAAAATTCTCAAAAACATCGGCTAATAACAGGACATTTGTTTTTAGATAATGATGAAGGTAATCCCATAAAGTTTGACAATTAAACGTGCTCCAAACTTTCTTTGCGTGTTGGTGGGACTCTTTGGACACGTCAGACTTTTTTAGTTTATTACAAAATCGTTTTCTTGTAGGAAGTCTTGGATGATCGAGTCTTTTCGGACTATTTAAAATACTATAAGGAAAATAACCTTTCGTCTTGCACGATGGTTAAAACGTTCGAAAAATATCCCATTACGCAATTTTTGTCACGTGATATTGGCAATTCATGGCGTAAAAAAATTATGCAGTTGAATGACCTCCAAATCAGATGCAAATTTAAAGCTTATAAGTAATACTTACAATTCTCTTAGGATGTGTAATTTGTGGCATAATACTTCTACTTCCATTTAAAATGATGATCCTAGAATATTCAAGCAATTTTATGCATGATTTTTTATGAGACATGAACTGCACATAAAACGCAAAATGCTTTCCAGCGCCTTCAAAATAGGTAAAAAAAACAGTTTGATGGGTGGAGAGGGTAGTTCGCATAATAATTTTAGTTTTTTACTTTGTCTACCCCACACATTAATGAAAAGCTTTTGAGATATAATGTGAAGTATATTATTAATGTAGAAATTATTTGCATTTTTCTGAATATTTTGCCTTGAAATAAATTATTTTGGAATGTGTGGAAGTCAAAGTCGTAGCTTTGTGCATATTCTTTCGTTATTGGTGATTTTTATTGCCGTTCACGAACAAAGAAGACAAACAAATGAAGTCATATCGATCAATCTTCAATAAAATATGGCGTCTGAAAATGACACAAACAACGTTACAGTCGATAGGTGCAAAAACGTCGCAAATGCTCCAAGTCTGCGAAGCAGAAGGGTCGCTGTAATGCTGAAGGATCTATTAACCTTTTTTGGGAGTCCTCTAATTCCTACAAACTGAATAAAAGGAAACGAAAATTACTTGAAGAGGTGCATTGTTTTGAACAACACGTAGAAGCTAAGAAATGTCAATTAGCTGAACATGAAAATTGGCTGATCAATTCTGAAGAACAGGCTCAAACTATTTTAAATGAAAAAAGGTAATGATAACTACCGTATTAATAATTTTTGGACATTATTCATGCAGTGCAAAAACATGAATAACCTGAAAGATTGTTTATCTTTGCATTAATTTTGTGGTCATTAATTTTTCATGTAACAACCCAAGTTTACCCAACTTCAGTCTTAACCCCCATCCCTTTTGTTTGTGGTTGAGACCAGATGTTAATTGATTTATATTGCTAATTGTGATTGGTTGAATTATTTTAAATGTAAAATTAAATCTCTGAAACATATCAAATCTCATATTTCAAAATTGTATTTTTTCCTATTCAATACTACTCACTTTCAAATTAATATATACTGCACAAAGGGTGCAATACTGAACACTAAAATAGGCCTTGATATGAAATTGCATGGATCAGAAAAATTGATTTAATTCAGATGAGCTTGATGAGTCAAAACAAATTAAGCCATTAGACATGGAGCGATATAGTACTGTGGATGGACTAGAGTGTCTCCATGCTCAATGCTTACCTATGTTTGTTTATAGAGAATTGCATCTGTGAGTTAAGAAAAACAGTGAAAAGCTACGAAAAAGATGTAAAGCAACAGCATGAAACAATGTTAGATCAAACAAGACTGCTGCAGCACCTTAAAAGTATAGTTTCTTGTGCATTCCGCAAATGGTTATTTAATAAATAACCATTTGGTGTTGAATAAATAATCAAAAATGTCTAAAATATGCATAAATAATAAAAATACATTTGGCGCCCCATAGTAGCCACTTTTCTGGTCAAGAGTAGAAAACCATGTAGATTCCCAAAAGGAATGCAGTGAGGTATCGATTCGTGGAAGGGGGTAGGAATCTTTCTTAGCTTTTCTTCCTTTCAATTTTCGGTAGTCCACACAAAATCTGGTGCTTCCATCCTTCTTTTTCACCCAAACTACGGGTGACACCCAAGGCTACACGAAGGCTCAATGATGCGCTGTTCTGTCGTTTCTTGCACTGCTTTCTCCGGTTCTTGTCATTTCGCTAGTGCAAGTACCGTTGTTGGTTATCGAATAGGACGGCTATCTCCCACATCAATGGTGTGCTTTGTTATTCATGTGCATCCTAAGTCACTTTTATTCTGCAAGAATATGTCTTGAAACTCAACTAAAAGATTTTTCAACTGCTCTTGCTGATATTGGTCCAGGCTTTCTCTGCTACTCTCGTAAAGTTCTTACAAGTGTTTAGGAAAGTCTTCAATCATTTCTTCACCTTCAACTGCAGTAGTTCCACTTGTAGTTCCACGACACACCAAACCGGTTTAAAATTCACTACATAACCCCCTTTTTGGATCTGTTGCATAAATTCATCAGTCTAATCAGAAGACTTGGAGAATTCTTCACATTTGCTAAAGCTCCAGAAACAAGGAGCTTGCGATGCTGTTTCATTTTCTTAGGTGGTCCTATGCTTCCCCAAGCTGACGCAACTTTACCTCTGAGGGATCCGAGTATGATAGATTTGCTTTTTGGTGGAATCTCAACACTTTCTATGGCAACTATGCGGAATAAAACGCAAGTGATTTCTCTCCGAGGTTTGTAGTAGGGGGGTGGACTGTTCAGCAAGCTCCAACGTAGCTCCAGGCATGTCCACACGACAACCGTGCTTGACCAAGAAATCAAGTTCTACAATACACAAATCTATGATTTCTGCTAGCCACACCTCATGAAACGTTTTGAGAGGACCAATTTGAAATTTCAATGTCGGCCGACCAATGTGAGGAGCAATTTCGCCTGTCACCGTCTTCAAGCAGCTTCCTACTGGACACACTTCCTTCTCCACCTTCGTTTGCTTCAGCACATCAGGACGTACTATTGAAATGTTGGATCCAGTGTCAATTATATACTCACACCAAGTATTCTCAATTTTTCCTTCAACATAAAGCCTGTCACTGTTGGTCAAAATTGTTCCTGTTTTAAAAATACACGGTGGGACGTTCTTTATCTCTTTTGTTGCTGGTGTCAGCCCCTCCACCCCAGCTTTGACAGGTTTCCCGACTTTGTTATTTCTTTCTTTGCTGCTTCCTTTGCTGCCATGGATGAGGGCATTTTTCCCTGCTCCACGGAATCTTGCTTTGCATCAGGACTTTCTACTCTTTCCTTGGAGGTTGGTGCTGTACAATTTCTTCGGAGATGTCCGGGTTCGCCGTATCTCCAACATCCGGACGCTCTGAGTCTTGGAACATCACCTCTCCTTCGGTTTTCCATCGCCCTTCTGATCCCAGTCATGCATTCTCGCATCACTTTTTTCAAGCCATTCCAACATTTCTTGAGTTGAGCTCACTCTAACAGAGCCAGCGGAACAATCAGGTCTTGTCCATCAAATTGGCTTTTGCTCCCCGGATAGTTCTGGATTATTATTGACAACTGGCCAGTTGAAATGACTCAAGCTCTAACGCAAATTCTAATGCTTGTCGAAGATTCTTTGGTTCATTCTGCTTCAACCGAAGATGCATATCTTTGTCCGGCAGAGCTTCTATAAACTGATCACAACTTAGAACACTTAGTAAATTGGGTGTTGCATCAGGATATGCAAGGCGACCCAAATGCTCCAATCTTCTGCCAAAGCTGCAAGACTTTTGTCTTTTTGTTTCACGTGATGCTTAAATCTCACACGAGACAGTTCGGTTCGATGAGCAGAGCCAAATCTGTTTTCCAGGGCTGATACTATACCTTTGTAGTCGTAACAACGCTCCAGTGGTAAATTACCCAAAACATTCAGTTCTGGTCCTTTGTGACTCGTAGCCAAATACGCAGCTTTTTACGAATCCTTCCATCCATTCAGCTGAGCTGTAATTTCGAACTGTGTGTGGTATGACTCCCACAAAGATTCACCATTATAGGAAGCTCCATATACATTTCAGCAACCAACTCACTTTGAACTGACTCAAGTCCTACTTGTGCAGAGTCCCATAGTTCTGCTCCACGTTCTATGCGACTTATTCGCTTCTCCGGATGTAAGGTTTCTTCACATATTGTTTTGAATTGAACTTCTGTGTGAGACAATTGGTCTGTCAATTCACTCAGCTGATTTTCGACAGTCAAACGATGTTTATCTGCCCGTCCCGTCTCAATCTTATATGCCAACTTTTGCTCTTGTAATAGCTACAAGTGTTCATCAAACTTCTTATATATTGGGCCCAACCACGAGTCATTCGCCTCTTCCTTTGCTCCTAATAAGTCATAGCTATTAATACCACCACTAACACTCATATCCTCTAGCTGCCTGAGTATTTCCTCATCCAAATGCCCATCCATGTTCAATACTGAAAATTAACTGTCACAAAAAGAAAACCGTGTCCTGGCAGGGTTGCCAAATTTGTTATGGCCGTAGGCGAGAGTGAATAAATACACAAATCTTCAATACACAAAACTTCAATACACATTTATTGTACAAAAACAAAGAAACACTCTGACCTTTTCTGAAATCTTTAGCCATACTTATATACAAGTTTGAAAACTAATATGCATGTTTGTTTACGCTATTTACATCATTACACTTGAGCTCATAACAATATTGCTGAAATTGCCAGATATAGTTGGTTTTCTCTGCGATGTTAATTACTACCATTTCGGTGGCAACTCTTAATCTTAAAATCTATCAAGTGATGCATCTTTCAACTGTTTTGATCTTGAATTTTACAGAGATGTTTGATGTTTACCAAATTTCAATACCATAATACAACTTTGATTTGACAAGCGACAGATTAAGTACTAGGTTGTGTTGCTGTGTTTGTTCCCTGAGGATTGTTTCCTGGCCGCGAGTACAACGGGCTTGATGTGAAAGTGGTGGTAGAGGAAGAAGCTGCCATTTTGAACTGTCTGTGTATCTTTTTTCTCTGTGTTTCACTGTGTTTAGTGGGAAGGGACAAAAGGAAATTGTTTCAAGAAACAGTCCTGAAGATTTGACGTCCTTTCAGACTAGACTCGAAGCGTAAAAGTCGTTCATGCTGTTTTTAGACGGTGATATATTTGTCGTCATTTATTCGATATTTCCCCCTCGTATTGTTTCATTAATTCTCATTTAGCCGTACCTAGAACTCTCCAGAGACGTTTTTGTACTCATTACGTGTAACCTCATTTGTCTATCTCTGGTGTTTATGTGATTGTAATGTAAAATATCTTATTTGTAGTGTGAATAATAAAACTGTATCTTGTTGGCTGAGAGGGTTTAATTACAGTCCCCCCCCGGAGGCGAGAGAGGTCAGCTGGCGATCAACACTTGTACAAGACCCCTGCAAGTAAACATTATTGGTCCTTCGAGCCAGATGGAAACAATTTATTTGCAACTGAAAATGTGAATAGCCCAATCACCAGTATGATACAAGATCACCTGAACGACAGAGAAATCGAACCCAGGGTCTGTAGTCGATCACAAACAGGTTACCGACAAAACAGCTCACCCTGAATTGCACTAGATGACTTTCTATCAGAGCATCTTACTCTTCAATCAGCGATTCAGATCTCGATGCTGTTCTGAAAGAAGTCATTTCAGAGTTTCCAAATATTGGCTATCGCAGAGTGCAGGGAGAACTAGGAAGGAGAAGAATAAAAGTCACTCAATACAGATTACGTGAAGCCATGCATCACGTTGATCCCAATGGTGTTGCAGTCAGATGGATGAATGCTATCCCTCAACGAACTTATAATGTAACATAACCGATGGCCTTGTGGCATATTGACGGAAACCATAAGTTAATTAGGTAAGACAATATTTCTCCAGTTTCCACTTACATGTGTGTTTACGAAAAAGGTTTATTCTAACTCAAAGCCGAATGACGAAAGCATGTTTTCTTGCGATTGTTAGTTTACAGGTGGACGCTTGTCGTATATGGAGGAATAGACAGGTGTACCAGAATTCCTGTGTTCTTGAAGTGCTCATCAAATAACCAAGCTGATACAGTTCTACAATGTTTTCAAGAGGTGGTAAATGCACACAGTTTGCCGTCCAGGGTCAGATCGGTCAGAGGAGGAGAAAATGTTGGTGTATCGTTGTATATGCTTCAGCACCCAATGCGTGGTCCTGGAAGGGGCAGCATGATTTGTGGACATAGTGTTCACAATCAAAGAATGGAAAGGTTATGGTGAGATGCATACATTGGTGTGCTTTCCCTACATTGTGAAATTTTCTGTCATTTGGAGCAATGTGAGGACCTGGACACAGTTAGTGACAGAGACTTGTACTGCCTTCACTTCATTTTCATCCCAAGAATAAATGCACACCTCAAGAAGTGGCAGGACGGTTGGAACAGACATCACATTTGCATGGCTGGAAATAGAACTCCTCTTCAGCTGTATATCATGGGACTTCTACAATGTAATGGATCCAGATTGCAAGTGGATCTTGAAAATTTCACAGAGGTTTGTTTGTATATATTATGGTATGAAATTCATATCGATGTATATTTTTTTCAAACCAGTTTCTTTTTTTTAAATCTCATTTGTTTGTTTTTTAACTGAAAGTGGTTTGTAATTTTTTAATCTAGTTATTTTTAGGCCATTTTTTACCATCAGAGTTAGGATTAGGGTTATTTGGTGAAAACAGCTTTAAAAAATGAAACTGGTTTGGAAAATTTTAAACCAAGGTGTAATTTCAAACTGCAACTTGTACACCATGTTCATCCTGTTAGGGTTTGCAGCATGATTGAGATCTGTTTCGTCTTGTCTAATTATTTAATATTTGAATAAACTGGAGACTCTGATGTACTTATTACAATTACTCTGATGTACTTATTACAATTTCAGGAAGATATAAATGCTTACAGCATTGATTGGGATGGACCTTTACCACAAGAAGCTGACTGTGATGAAACTGTCTATGTGGCAGATTTACCAGTGTTGTTAGATAATCATCAAACTCAATTATTAGTCGATTCTGTTGACCCTCTCAAGCAATCTGAATGTCTTGGAATAGATCTTTACATCGAAACAAAACAAATCTTAAACAACATTTTATATTAAATGAATGCATGTTTATAGTATCAATGAGATATTGTATATCTGTTTTTTGTTTAGGATCTAATAGAATATTTTTAATATGAACTGTATATAAACATTTGTAAAACATAACAGACTTAACAAAGACAATAGATATCAACATTGTGTGTTGTAGTCACACGATGATAAGTATGTTAACAAATCTAGTATACCAAAACCCTAAAGCAGTGAACCCATCTTTTAGCTACTCAATACAATAACTGTGAAAGTTAAAATCGACCATACCCTTGGGCTTGCTTAGATATAGTAACATCCATTTTCTGTTTAAATTCATCAAAATTTGCAGCATTTGTTGGGATTGAAAGTATGCCCAAGCAAGCTTCTGGATCAGGGAGGCTCTTCTCTTTTCTATTTAATCTGGTATACACAGGTCTGGTTGGATCTTGAGGACTGGCAAAGACAAACAGGAGAATGCATCCAGTAGTCGGGGAATACTTGTCATCTGAAGACACTAAAACAAATACGTCAAAATGTTTATCATCCTGCCTGTGGAGAAGACCACAAGTAGAGTGCAATTTAGTATGTGGTACAACATACGAAGTGGTGGTAAACAAACAACTTTTTGGCAGAACTACAATATATGGTGTCTATTAACCCTTGGTATAAACCATTTAATTTCTAAAAATACTGAATGGGAAGAAACAATGACCTTTGACTTTGTAAACGTGTTGCTCACCTGGAAGGGATTTCACATAATCTTTACTCCACTGAAGTAATTTTTCACTCTCATCACTTTTGCTTTCACTTGAATGTAGTTTAAGTTTGTTGACCAACACATTTGCTGGGACTTGGATATCATCAACTCTTGGGAAAATCTCTGCCCACAAATCTCTCTCTTTTTTCATTACAGTTGCCAATTGCACCATTTCCATACCTCTCCTTATGTCATCCATCTTTAATTTCCTAACCATTAGAGAGTAATGTATGATTACTTTATCACAAGCGATTTCTTTGTTTTCTTTATTGAGAAGCTTGTTTACAAAACCCGCTGTAATAAGGGTGTTCACAATAGTTTCGTCAGCATTAAGAAGTTCCAGGTCATCGTTCCTTTCCGCAGTTCTCATCTGATAAATGAAGAAAAGAACAACGTTCAGTTAATAAAATTATGCTACTGTAAAGAGTAAAGCTGTGTGACTTTATATATTATTTATAGACAACAGTATTAAAAAGAATAGCTTTGAAACCTGGATAAATATCTAATCAGTTTGTTGCACTCATGTTTAAACAAATTTGCAGCACACGTTTTTGCACTCATGAAAAGTATCAATTTGCAGAATCTTATTATGACAGTGAACATAGTGCTCTAAATGCTTACACATTGCAATATCTCTCTTATTTCAAGATCTGGTATATCTTCAAGTGTGAGATATTGAACAGCCTCATCAAATGAGCCAGTAACAATGTAAGCTACGGCTGCCTTAGACAATCCGACGAGGGGATACCCCTCATGTAGAACAGAATAGCTTATAAGGAGACCAGCATAGTAAAATAACAAAGAATCATAAGATTCTATGCAGTGGATTGGCATCAGATGATCCTTTTCACCCTCAAACGGATGAAGATCCCAATCTCCACATACAAGGCGTGCCATCGAAAGATAAAAGTATTCACGTGTAGGCCCAGAGGCATCGATTCCATCTTCTCCCATAATTTTTACATCTGGAACAGCACGAATATTGAGCCCTTTTTTGTAGAGTTTAAAAACATCATGAAGAAACGTTGGAGATTGCCGGTTAATATGGATTTTCTGCTCTTTGAGGCTGTTGTCACACCAATGTTGCCTGAATTCTGAAATTGTCATTGCAGGAGTTTGTTCATCAAACACTGCCTTAAGCAGCTTTTCATCATTATCTTCTAAAATAATTAGCATATTGTAAGTTTGGATAAAATGCTGTCAGGAAAAAGTATAGTTAAAAAATATGTGACATTCTCTGACCCAAAAACGTGTATTCCAGGAGCTTTCAACTGTTATTTTTTTCTCATGCTTTGCTAGCCAATGGACTATAATGTGCTGACAGTAAAATTTTTATTTTGTATACCTAGAAGGGCTGAAATAGTTGCGTCAACAGAGCCCTTTTCTGCAAACTTCTGCGGTACTTCTCTATAGCTTTTATTCGGAAATATTGACATAACCTCTGCTAAAATCGCATCTGGGTTCTAAAATATTTAATGATTATATTCAAAAATTGTACACACATACACATATAACTGTGTATTACATGTATTTTACCTATGGTGATTCAAACTTTCTCAAGAAAATTGTGAACATTATGTGAAATTTGCTCTTGAAAAGAAATAATTTCATACTACTCGTGTACATGCAGGTGTTTCAAGTTAAGACCTTCTTGGCATTCTAACATTAAAGTGAAAGTGATACATTTGTTTAAACAATAACTTAGACCTTGCTGTGTGCTTCTTCATTGTCACATGTAAGATCAACTAAATCACTGACAGGAGGATCAGCACTAGGCATAACCTGTTCTGTTTGTGGCTCTTGGTAAAAATTGTAACTACAAAAAGACAAAAAAAGACTTTCAGACTGTCTCCAATCTGACTGATCATTGAACAACCCCCTTACTTATGTTGGGACATGATGCAACAAAGAGAAATAATACTAAAACATTGTTTATTTCAAAAGTAATCCATTCACCCGTCTTTATTTTCAGCACTCTTGTATTCTTTCTCAAGACAAGTGCGGGTATGACCACGCAGCGTGTTAATTGGAATGCTATTACCACAAGTCAAACACTTCTCTTGTGGGCAAACCTTTTCAGCCTGAATTTCATTGACAGAAATTAAGTTATTTAAAGGTCTAAAGATTATACAAGGCTTACATGTACATTTTAAGACTATGTCAAGGACATATAGGTGAAGTTAATTTTTAATTGTTTGCAGGAAAACAATACTCAAAACACAAAATCTTAAAAAAGATGTTAACCTCATTTCTTTATGCACTCAAAAAATGTCTTTTCATTGTAATAAATGCAAGTCCCTGTCATGCCAGCAATTAATTCCATACTGTATGATATTTTATGCCATATAAAATGAGTGTCTCATGCACAAGGCAGTCCCATCTGAAGTCAAATTTGATATGTGATGGGACTGCCCTGTGCAAGAGAAAACCTGTAATAAAGCCGTTAGTATAAAGCCTATAATAATACAAATGTAAACATACAATAATACAAAGGATTGCATATAGCTTATAATATAAAGCATACAGTATGCAAGTCAACATTACTTGCTGGCATGACAGGGAGAAACATGAGAGAAACTGTACACCTTAAATGCTATTGTTACCTTTGGAACAGAAATTACATTGTTTTCTGTATTTTTTCCACATGACATTTACCATTTGTTGTCAAACAAACAATGTTGTCTTAAGCAGTCATTCCTTAAGCTCCATCAATCATTGATTGAAAAAATGTTTGTGGCATTATTCCAAGAAAAAGCTGCCATCTATTATACTGTTGTGTATCCAGCATTTTTAAAGCGTAAGATTGTTTGTTTTGTTTATATGTAAACCAGTCATTGCTGCGAGCGCCGGCGAGCAGCCCCCTATTCTTGACGTGCATCTCGATTTGTGTGATTTTTGTTTGTCAGGATGATTTTGAGCACACGTACGTATGTGCAGCGGTTTGATTATT
>JAODVM010197699.1:0-30998 GCA_025400095.1 Phenganax marumi
TAGCAAATCCTTCAAAACTTAGGATTTACCCGTTTGAAATTCCCACTTTGATCACAGAAACTTTGCCAGTGTAAACCGGGCCTTACAATGACCAATGGTCCAATGCTCACGTTGCATCAGCATTGCATCGGAGAGTGTCCATAAAGCAGTCACAACGAGCAATTGATCTTGATTTAGAATATTGTAGAACATTTTAGAATATTTTAGAATTAGTTAGAAGGTAATTTTATCTATGAACGGTTGTATATTCTTCGTAAGGTCACTCGATAGATTTTTTTCTTCCCAAAAAGCTTTATCCTGAACATTCTTTTCATATCTTCCGATCTCTCTTCATTATAGATTTCCATCTCGTGTCTTTCTTCCCCAACTGTCATCTTCAAAAAAAAACTTTATCGCCGACATCTTCGTTTTTTCAGTTGTTGCGACTCCAACCAAGATTTTTAAACATTTTAGATTTCGAAAACGAAATAAAAAGGGAAAACGAATAGTTTGTTTTTTTTGGAACTTCCTTGAATACAAATTTATGGTAAACATCATTTTGACCCAAAAACAAATTGAAACTCCACACGGCAACTGTTTTGAACTTTGCATCCAACGCTTGGACAAACATTTCAGTAGATTCGAACTTAAAAACCCTCTGTTAGTGCTGTCGAAATTATGTTAATTCCGTTTCTTTGGAAACAAAGCCACAGGTGATCTGAACTGCAGCATCATTTATTTGGCAGCTCTCCGCGCTCTGATATTATCTCCTAAAAGTTGTTTCGACAATAATCATTGAGCGATCAACAAACCCCTGCTGTGGGTGTTTTGAAAATTATTTGTGAGCCTCGTGTTTAGTTTGCTAACAGACGCTGACGCGTAGTCTATTTCCGTATTTGCTCTTTTCTGCGAAGCACAGTTGAATATTATTTGTTTACATCTGCCTCCTTGAAGAATAGTTGATCAAGCAAGGTGAAATTATGAGGAATTCCGAACGACTACAACATGAGATGGACTCAATTTTGGAAGGTAGGCTTGTTGTCGGTGTGTGCGGCTTAACTGGAATAGATTCGCACGTCTACCGATAATAGTTTACTTAAGAGACTAAAGCTTTCATTGCATATAACATCTATATAGCCTATTGTCAAACTATGCATCGTAAGAATACAACGTCGTTAATTTAACAAGCTTTAGCATAGAGCAGTTAGATTAATGCCTTAATGTCAAAGATGCAATGAATATTATATTATTTGCAAACAAATTGGAAAAGGTTGAAGAGAGCTACCTAGGTAAGTCGCTACAAGGACTCCATGCTTTCGTGCATGCGTCTATTTTTTTGGGAGAGATCTGTAGCTTAGTTTTGTATACAGCATGCTTTTAAAAACATGCGCATTCAAAGATATTTCATAGTGACACAGCTTAAACCATTGTGAACTAATTTTCACAACAGATTGTATAACAAGTAGTAATATCATATGACATGGCAAAGTAGTCTGTTTAAAATACCGTGACTTGTTTTGCTCTTTGACTATGCAAATGATTTATTTATAAAGAAACTTGAATGTTAAGCGCAAACAGTGATTTAAACTGATGTTTATATAGCAAAAATTGTTGCCAAAGTTTAAAAGACGGCAGATAGATAGTCAGCTTCCATAAGATTAAGTTTAAAATGTGCGCTGGCAAAAGCGAAAATCATTGATTGAGACTCAGCATGTTTTCGTCTACTCTGAAAACTTCCGTCAGTTCATGAAGCGTTTTCAACTTCCTTCACCGAGCAAAAGCCTGCATGAAGTAGAATATTTTTTACTCCCTGTTAACAAACATTGCTTATGCTTCTGTAGGTTAAAAGCTCGCTATTTCTCTATGTTTCCAAAAGCGTCCTAGTTTCTTTCATGTGCAAACAAAATATTCGTACTTGGTAGACCACGAAGATTTTTATACATTAAAATGAATTTTAAATTTCGGCAGTGCTTTGTGCAATCGGTTGAGAGATTAGGGAAGCTGTTTTCTGTTTGATTGTTATTGAGTGCCAACTCTACAATTTACACTTAAATTTTTCGAGTGTGAGTCTGTTTTCATGTTATCTAATTCCCATAACCCTTAGCTACGTGTTATTTCAAAACTTACTGTTCTTTATTAAACTTGGGTTCATTTTTTGTAGCATATATGCAGCTGTTTGATTATTTCATTTAGCCGAGCATACGTGACAAGAAATTGTTTTTACACTTTGATTCGAACAACATGTTTGTCCCTGTGCTCCTTCTAGAATATTGACCTTTTTCCCGCCAAAGAGTGCTACGTCTACAAATTTCATTGGCTAACAGGCGTTTCGTTTGATTGGTCGATAAAGACGTTACAGTAAAAACAAGAGTACCTTTCTAATTTTGTCAAATTTTGGCTATAAAATTAAGATTTTCTCGCAAATGATGCGATAATCTACTTTCTAGATGCATTAGTATTTACTTTCAGTGCTAATTGCTACATCGTTGACACACGTTCAAAAAATTTAGGTCTCACTGTTGATCAATATGACCTTTGCTAATCAGCAACACATGTGTCGACATTTGTCTATATTTTTGCGCATTTTAGAAGATGCACTCTTCTCCAGCTATTACTTTCACTATACCCATTAATTGTATTCAGAAGTTCTTTAAGTATATCTTAGTATTTCCAATGCCTATGCATTGGCCAATTTTCAAAACTATCTGTCGCAACGGAGGAACATACAATTTGTCTAAATCGGTCTTGACAAGCCCCATACACCGACATCGCGCGGTAGGTAATTTACGGCTGGCGAATCAACAAATATTTTTGTTTACTTGGGAAACACTTTGAAAGATTGCTTACGTGCTAAACGAAATTTTTCAAGCAAAACAACGGTTATCTTGCCCATTAATGTTTGTCTGATGCATGTAGATAACTGATTCCACATCTCGTACTACTGATCATTGTCACGCGTGCAATGGATGGCACGTAACAACAATGATGCCAGCAACACGCCCGGCCCCGGCCGTAATTGTATCATTTGTTTTTGATACGTACACGGCCCAATCAAATGCCGCGTCTATTAGCCAAGCACGCTTGGCGGATATTAAACTCGCAAAGCTATTTGCTGTTGTTTTAGTTCATAGAACAGTCACTACAGATACAACATAAGTTTAATTATAATTTTCTCTTTTGTTTTGACCATTTTTTCAGAGGTGGAGACATTCCTCCACGATTTAACGTTCGATGAACTTACTCCGAAACACAACATACAAAGACGAAAACTCGAATCAAAAGTCAAACTTCTGCGAGCGAAACATCATCTACATCTGCAAAGAGCACCTCTCTCTTCTCTGCGATTCATCCACGATACTTTCCCAAAAGATCTCGAAGCGAAGCGACCGCGATCGATGACGTCACCGGATTCCATGGCAACGTATCTCCCGGATGTGCCTGAGGAAGAGGAGACGATCTCGCCAGGGCCTGGTACCCAGTCTGCGAAACTGAATGACGTAGTTGATAGAAATGAGAACATTATCCAGGGCCCCAGACCTCGCTCGGCTTCGTTTCCACTGACTTTATAGCTTGGTGCGGGATTTGCAGATCCCGTGGTTTTAGATGGGAAAATGCAGAATTTCGGCACAGCGTCATGATGGAACTGCACAGGCTGAAGTGTAGCACCTGGACTTTAGATTAGAGAGCTTTGGAGGCTACAAAAACGAATAGGACTGCGAGATCGAGTTGTTGAAAATAGCTCACAAAATATGTCAACGAAAATGAAGAAGAATTTTAAAGAAACAGTTTGTAGGAGAAACTAGCATATGTAGTCGTACTCGTTGTCAAATCCAAAGCTCTCTGTCACTGGTGGCACCACATTGCACAGTAGTTAGTAACGTAAGTGACTTGTGTCTTTCATCCTGTACATGACACAAGTTCGATTCTTGAAAATGTCTCTTTAAAAAAAATCTATGATTTAAACTCATTGTAAATTATTGTACAAAAAAGCAATATATGGTGAAAGATTTACCAAACACCGCTCTGAGTAAAGTGACCCTACAATGTTATTGTTATATTTCACTTCTGGCTACAACGATGAACGATGGTTCTCACTGACGAGTGAAATCATCTGATGCCTGAGAAAAATTGGCTGGTTGAAGGAGGTTTTAAAACTAAGTTTCACACTTGAATGCATTAGTGACAGCGTTCGGAATAAAACATCTTTATAAAAAGCCAATAGGAAGAAAGCATGAATGGTCACAGGTGCCCAGTCGAGGTTAAGGGGTCGTCCTTTGTTGTGAAATTACTGAACCAACCACACTTGCTAGTTGCCTTTGCGTTTGAAATGGCTGCTCGACATGATGAAAGTACCCAGTTGAACAATAATCCCACGACTTACGATTCGACAAAGACACCAGACGAGGCATTCAATGGTGAGTTTATGAACAAATTTGCTATGGGTTGCCTATCAAAATATTAGTTTGGGCAACGGCGCTTCATTTATTTAAAGGGCCGATATAATTTATATCATACATTGCCAAAGAAAACCACAAAAACCTATTGCATAACCTATTGTATAAAGTGTATAACCTATTGTAACTCTAGCAGAGTTACCATAGGTTTTATAACTGGTATTATACTTTATACACAAGCCATTCTTTAACCATGTATTTCAAGGTATTCTTGTGTAGAAGTCAGTCATAATAGCATCAGTATGTTCACATGATATCCCATCTGTATCAACAAAATATTTTCACCAGCAGGACGCTGCTGACTCCGAGGTTAGTCAATGCCTACATGTTGCAAAGTAACCACGTACGACAAACACGCCTTATAGCTCAAGATACCTCATGTTAACAATCTGGATTGACTGTTAGGCGAATAGGAGATGTTTTCATCTGACTAAAGGCTTAAAGCTCATCTGCTGCACGGTTAGCACTTGTATCATCAGGAGCTCTCTGAAAGTATACCGTTTATATTGACCTCTATATATAACCAATCTACAAAAATTGTGCGCTCGCGTCAACTGCTAATCAAAGCCGCAGTTAGTTTCAAATTTGCGGGTGTGCATGTCTTATGCTGTGTGCATGACTCTCAAAATATTGTGCAGTGAAAACAAGCTGCTCTTGTCTTGTATTATATGTCATAACATTCAACAGAGCGTTCAATTTATTCAAAAAGCTTTGTTTAAACTTTCGCCATTTAACTCTGCACTTCGTGGCGTGCAATGACTAACTTTAAGCAAAGTTACTAGTGGTTTATGGGAAAAACCTCGTAGAAGTCTAGTTCAAAGAAACATGGCAAATAATAACTCTGATAAAGAGAACTCGTTTCGTGGTGTTAGCTATTCTCCTTTGCCCGGAGACAAAGGTTGGTGGTGCTGAAATGTGCATTTTGTGCTTTGTGATGACCATCTACTATAAGTGGAAGGGTACAAGATAGTTTTTACTAGTTGTCAGTTTACACAAATATTGCATGAAGGAAACATGGTTAAACAAGACTTTGTCTTAGGAATGAGTTAATGTTATATCATAAAATTCTAATGATTTGGTAAAAAGTACCATAAAAACAGTGCAACATCTTTCACATGGTTGAAACGAATTTGCACAAAGTATAAAACATCTTAATCTTGTTTATATCTATTCTCACTATTTCATTTCAGTATTGCAAATACCATTGTCATTAAAATTTATAAGTAAAAGACCTTTGTCCAATGAGTTTACCCTCTTATGTTATGCACAACCGAGGCAAAATCGACGTTTTCAAATAATCAAAGACTCAAGATAATTTGCACGCTCCGAAACAAAAGGAAAACAGCAATCCTGCAATTCAATCAATTATTCCTTATGTTGATTACAACAATATGACTTTATGTTTTGTATTGCTTGTATTGCATGATTGCTTGCACCGACCAAGATTTTTAAGCAAGGAAGTATCATATATCTCTTGGTAATGCCCAAACAACACCCACTGCGTAGTTTGAGCCTTTGAGGAACGTTTTACTTTTCGAAGTTTAAACTCGTTCATGTTGAAATCAGTTTCGTCTTACGCTAAACAAATTGTTTAGAATGGCAAGCGGAAGCAAACGACTGAAAGGTAAAGTACGAATATGGTTTAAGATGTCTTAATTTAGCAAGATACCCTTGTGTGGCGGAAGTCTACAAGACTTTCAAATGGTGTAGCTACCAGCTCAATGCATTGGAAAGTACAGCAGTAATTGTTATAGTCAGTAGATTGCTTGACTTCAGTACTTCTGCGTTTTTAGTCCTTCACCCTAGTAGTTTTTACGCCACTACATTCAAGCTAAGAATATGATGACTATTTTGTTTATATTTCACCATTGGTGCTGTACGTTCTAGAATGGCGCAAAAATCACTTGCCGCATGCCATTAAACCGCAAACTCTCTAAATGTTTTCACATAATGAGGTAATAGGACTACAAAAGATCTTGCCAAGACAATAACACTAGACAATATTATTGAATATTGAGTTCGTAGTTGAGTTTTCAGTTATGTAATGAAAGTTTGTAAGATTTAAACAGTTTTGTTGCGACTTAAATATGGAAATGACATCGAGAACTTCGATTGGTGCTAAAAGTACGTATGTTTATGCAGTATATAATTTGTAGCGTTACCTTTCATTTTTCTTAATACGTCCTTGATTCAAAACAATATTGCAATAATCTGAAGTTTTCAAATACCTCGGAAATTCAATGGCTTAAACCTGAAATACCACGTTGATGTTACATGTTTTTTTTTAAGCTGGTAAGATTGTGTTAAAAAACAGACTGTTGTTGGTGGATGTTACAACAAATTGTGACGGAAATTTTCGCAATTTTACAACAAATTTTCGCGGACGTTGTATACAGGCTCAGCGCCCTGAAAGGCTGTAATACAAATGCTTGCAAGTTTATAACTTGCAACTTGCTGTGTACAGCAACTATAAATATGCGTTACAAATGAAGCATACATATCTGGCCATAGCTTTTTAGCTAAAGTTGCCTGTTCAATTTTAACATGTTGTCGAATAATGGGAACAAAGATTTTTCAGGGTTTAACTCAGGTTTAAATCACAATGTACATGACAAAAGTAAAGTTGCTATAGGTACAAGTTGTTGCACAAGAAGCATTTAATTTGGGGCATAGAGTAAAGACGGTTAACCTATGTTTATCAACTGCATTTAAAAATCAAGAATCTTTGGCTGCCATTAAACATCATTAAAACATAACAAGCTTGCAAGCTGTCAATACAAAAATTACAATGTACATTCCTGCATAGTTTTGCATATCGAATATGAAATCTAACTCCTGCGCTAGCGCATTAAAAATAACAAAGCGTTCTCCAAAAATTGTTTGCAAAAGATGTGAAGGTAGTGTTGTTTACTATTAGTTCGTGTTGCACCTGGTAGTTGGGATTGCAGAGTATCGCAGTTGTAACTTGATGTTACCCGTGGGCGGGTCGAGCACATATTCTAGCAAATACTGAATAATCTTTTGGTCAAAATGTCGACAAAGGGAACACACCCAACAGTAAAATTTAAATCAGCACAACCAAAAACACTTCTTCAACTCTCCCGCGGCGAAGAAAACGACATTGAGGATAATTCTCATTCTTCTGTAGATGAAGGTGCCATTTTGCTTGAACATCAAGTAGCTAGACCAGACGATCCAGAGGAGAATATGGCCGCGCCGTCTGTAAACACCGAGCCAGCAAAGAATCGCATGAGAGATGGCTCCATTGTTGACATGATTCTAGTTTATGAAGTGCCTGATCCTGCAACTCTTGACAAGCCAAAGGAACAACAAGATGAAGCTGATAAAGCGAAGATTCGGGAGTTTTACATCGATGGATTAAAGGCAGCAGATCTGCACGTTGAAACAGATCAATTCATCGTTGCATCGCAGGTATTCAATATTCAGGCTATTCCACAGACAGATTCCCCAGGTCACAATTTAATCTGATAGCACAATGATAGGCTGTATAGGAGATTCCACGAATATCTTAGCAAATAGGGTATACTGCTAGCAACTTTACTGAAACAAGCGCGTGACTTTAGAAAACACCCTCTTGAAATCACCATCTTTGTAATAAATGAAGATGACAGTTCAATTCTATGTTTAACTGTAAAAGAAATCGCACACTCTTTTTAAATTACTCTGAAACAAAGGCAAACTGAAAGAAGCTTACAGTTGTAAACTTCTGAAATTATATATTTCGTGGTTTTGTTTTCCAATATTATGAGATGTAGGACATCATTGACCTGAAATATGAACCACCAAAATACCATGAATACTTTTGTTAGTGGTATGGATACTTCTAGACAAAAGTAAACAGTAGTATTTGTTTGTATTCGGCGTCAAGTTATTGTAAATTTTGCGTTTGATCACATTATATTTTCACGTTAAAGTCAAATAAAATTACGATAATTGTGATTTGCATTGTAAAGAAAATTCATTTGCAAAAACCCCGGCTGCAGAAAACTTCAAAAGATAATTTGGTCCTCAGTCGAAGATTCGTTGTTAGTAATGTAGTGCGTACATATCATATACATATTCATACAAGATGGCAATTAGAGGCCTCATAGCTCAGCTCTGGCGACAAACAAGCCTACGGCAGTGCGGCTGCCCGTCAAAGTTAAGATATGACCTTTCGACATCTTTTTGGCATTTCCTTTTCCCGAATTCTTATTTGAAAAATTTCGTTCAATTGTTATTATCGAGATAACCCACATTATTATAAAAAAACAAGACGGCAACATTTTGGCAGACTTCGTTCCAGACAAATATTTTTGGTTATATTTTCTAGGATAAAAATGCCAGTGAATCAACAACCTTTTTCGTCAAGATTCACCTTCCCTGGGACAAAGCGACGCAAATGGCGGAAGAGATGTTTCTGCGCATGCCTCTGGAAGAATCTGATATCAAAATCTACTCAACTCTCGAGTCCTTATTTGGAGAGGGACTGGTGGCTAGAGTGAGCGAGGTCAACCCAATGGAAGTCGATGAAACAATTATTCCTCGCGATAAATTGTACTTCACTGCATACTTCACGAAGGAACACGAGTCTCAATTTCTTGGGAGTGGCAACCACGAGACTTTCTTTAGCCCCACGGACAGAATTCGTATGACAGAACGCATCATGGGACAAACTCCATTCTCGGAACACTCCGACAAGGACATCGGGATCCCGAAGCTGTTATACTCGGAAGCTTTCACCGGGTGTTATCCTCTACACGATGGGCCGTGTGAAATCTCCGAGGGAGTGCCACCAGTCAATCAACGTCAACGACTGAGGTCCCAGTGGGCCAGATTCCGAATGTGGTACAAGTTCCAACCGTTGGACGCGATCAAAGACTACTTCGGTACTTCTATTGGGCTCTACTTTGCCTGGTTGGGTTTCTACTGTTCAATGCTTGCTCCTGCCGCTTTCTTCGGCTTCATTGTATTCCTCTATGGCATCGGAGACTCCGTAGGTTACGCGCCGGCAAACGAAGTTTGTGATAATCCAGCAAATGCCTTTATAATGTGCCCTCTTTGTGATAAACAGTGCTGGTATTGGTATTTAAAGGATTCTTGTTCGTACATAAGAGTTGCGCACTGGTTTGATAATAATTTTTCTGTCGCCTTTGCGTGTATGATGTCACTTTGGTCTACTCTTTTTCTTGAGCTCTGGAAACGGCATCAAGCCAAGCTCTCCTATACATGGCACACTGCTGACTACGAAGAAGTCGAGGAACAGGTCTGGTGATATTATTTTTATGACTAAAATCTTCGTTTTAAGAGCTACGGCAAACGCACCAGTCGTCTACAATTCTTCGAATGATTCAATATGCGTACAATCCCTGATCTTAACATTGATAGTTACGTATCACAAAATATGTACGATTCCTGACCTCGATTAAAAGAAACTTTTTGTATGTTTACGCGACGATATATAACTTCGCACGTATCGCAAATGTCTACATTCCCTGACCCTTATATAGATATCTTTAAGTATCGCCTGTCTTTGACATCTTCTCATAATTCAGGTTCGTCCAGAATATGCTGCAGTTGTGACGACATTGCGTGAAAATCCGGCTACAGGAAGAATGGAACCTTACACACCAAAAATGACTCTCTACAAAAAATACGCCGGTGTCTTTAGTATCGTGTTCTTTATGATCACTCTGGTGTTATTCGCGGTAGTTGGCGTGGTGGTCTATCGTGCTGCTGTATTCGCTGCTGCTGCGGCCAGTGAAGACGAAGAATTGAGAAAGAACGCGAAAATCATGACATCTATGACGGCCGCTGTGATCAATCTGATTGCTATCAATATATTGAAGTTTGTTTATCAATATGTCGCACACTGGTTGACAAACTGGCAAAATCCGCGCACACAAACTGACTGGGAGGACTCGTATACCTTTAAAATGTACATCTATCAATTCGTCAACATGTATTCATCTTTGTTCTACATCGCTTTCTTTAAAATCAACTTATTCGTGGGGACGCCAGGACATTATCTTCGTTTCCTGGGCAAAAGTGATGGCTTCAGATTAGATGGTTGTGGTGCTCAAGGTTGCTTGGTGGAGCTCTGTATTCAGTTGGTGATCATCATGGTCGGTCAACAGATCATCAGTAATTTCGTTGAAGTCATGATTCCGTAAGTTAATTTTTAATATAATTTATTGCCAGCTTTCGATCAGTTGTCGAAACGGTCGTAAAGATGGACTCGCGCGATCTTTCAGTAACCGGCTCGAAAAATGAATGAAGTGAGCGGTTCGAAAGACCGAGTAACTGGCTCGAAGGACCAAGTACAAAGCCTAGTCTTTACAAGGTCGTAATTGTCGAAAAGTTAGAGTTGCGGTCTTTCCCAATGCTCGAAATATAATGGACAATGTATTTTTTGAAAGGTCAAAAGCGCCCATGTTGTTTTGTTTCAGATATTTGACGAAGTTGTGGAACGAGCGAAAGACAACAAAAGAAAGTATCAGTCATCTTCCTCAATGGCAGCAAGATTACTTTTTAACAGTTACAGAAGATACCATGTTTTGGGAATATCTTGAAGTTGGTAGGTGCTCTTCCTCGAGATCCAGTACGAGCTATCTCCCATTAATTTAGTGTTACTAGTCATTTCATATTGATCCAGTGTTACCACGAGGAAACCCGAACTAAACAAATTCTCTTTCCCAGTGTTACAGCTCGGTTTTGTGATGATGTTCGTGGCAGCGTTTCCGCTGGCTCCATTGTTCGCTTTCGCAAACGGCGTTCTTGAGATTCGTGTTGACGCAATCAACTTCATCCGAGATCAGCGCCGACCCAGCCCTCGAATGGCGGAGGATATTGGAGCTTGGTACCCAATCTTGGAAGCTTTATCAAGTTTCAGTGTTCTCGTCAATGCATTCGTGCTCGCTTTTACCTCAGATTTCATCGCCAAGATGGTGTACAAGTATTCATACAGTGATAACGAGTCTCTTGACCATTACTTCAACAATACCTTGTCTTACTACAACACGAGTAGATGGCATGAGTTTGCAAGACCACGAGAGAGGTTTAACAGAGCTAACATCAGTGAACCAGATTTCTGCAGGTAACATGAAATTAAGTTCAATTACACTTTTCTACATCCAGTTCGATCTCATATGATCTCATCATTAGATAATAATTAGTTATATTGTCTTACTAAACTATCAGCGTAGAACGCGTCTACGAAACGACCCCGGATGATCGATCCTGCATCACCAACGAGATGCACATCGGCATGGTACATTGGTGAATTTCAAACCTAATATTCTCTAACAACTCGTGATATTTTTCCAGATATATCGGCTACAGGTCTTCAGAACCAGGGGAACCGTACACCAAACAGCATTGGGAAGTCATGGCTGGAAGATTCGCCTTCATTTTCGTATTCCAGTTTACAATGACGGTCATCAAACGTTTCCTTGCTTATATTATTCCCGACATGCCTAGCGATCTTCTCCTGAAGAAGAAACGAGAGGAACACATCGCGGAAAAGAAACTTAATCAACGCCCAGATAGATCTGCCAGGAAGATATCGCAAAACAAGACATATATATAATTCACGGGTATTTTAGGGTTTCATAACAATCATTGGCTACATAACGCGTGCTTGTGGTGGAAATGTGCTATTTTTCGAAAGTACCAAACAAGAACCGTACGCAATATTTTAATGATCATAACAAGATACAAACATATTTTTTGATATTTAAACTGGACTGGTAAACTGGATTTACATGACTAAGCTCTATGTCACATTTTTCGAAGTCAGTAGAAATTCTTTGCTTTGCCCTCGTCAGTGCTGTTCTATAGATATTATATTATTTGAAATGACTGCTTCATTGGACTTTAAGACGCCTAATTGCACTAATTAAATATTTTTATGTCAATAGCAAATGAGTATATTCGAAGTTACATTTTTTTTCAAAATTTTATTTCATTGAGCTTGGGGCACATCAGTATACTAGTAAGAATGTTCAAATGAGTAAAAAGACGAATAATTGATGGCTTATTCTCAGATAATCTTTAAAACGACGAAGCTTTTAACGTCAGAAAACTACTTTGCTATCAATGTACTATCACTATGACAACGTAAACAAAGTCACCTTTTATCCCAAAGCACCCCCTGAACTAAAAATACTGGAATGTGCCCATGAATGTACCTGCCCACCTGATCTTTTGCTGTTCAAATATGGCGACTTTGTTAAAAACTTCGCCAGAACTTCGAAACTTTTTCATTTATAACTCCAGTCTTGGGCCAAAAGAAGGAATGGTATGCGTTACATTTTTTACTCGAAGTCTTAAAGTATATTATAAATTTGCATACATCGTGGATTATTCTCTGATCAGTATAGTAACTGCTTGTTTTCTAGTGGTCATTTTTAGACTTCATCACTCCTCTAAACTAGCTTTTTTCACGAAATGAGGCACTTCAGGCAGACAGACGTTTCAGTATGCCACTCGCAATCCCAATAAATCATAATCCGACCACGTTTTCGCCGCTTGATCGGCCTTTCCTTATTTGTCAACTTGCAGAAAAATTCCTATTTTTGCCTTTTTCCTGGAAATTTTAGGAAAAGGAGAAGATCTTGCTTTATCTTCCTCCTGAAGAAGATATTGAAAAGAAAATAAAAAATGTTGGTCTTTGTGAAGCCATTGTGAAGTTTACCGAGTAAGTATGCCACATTGAAGAATTGGTCGTTGGGCAAAAATCAACGCTTAATTTTTTGCCATTTCAAATGATTTTTTATGTTGTTTGTAATTGTAGTTATTAAGATGTAGAAGAAACTAGAAGAGGGACGTATTGTAGTTAGTGAACCTTTTGCTGGTCATGATGTCTCATTAAACTTGGAGTATCTTCTATATAATAACTATTCTGTTTCTTTTCTCCAGGCAATTCACGCCAGAAAAACCATGTGAGTCTGTCCATACTCAGAAAACCAGACAGGTCTTTTATGAACCAGAAGATGAGTACTGGATGATCATGGTATGCAAGTAAATCAATGATTTTCATACAATCTTGAGCTGAAAACTCTTTGAGGTTACTTTATAAATTGTATAGATTATAATTTTGCTTGCCATTCTGCAGACAGTGACAATTCCATTCAGCGAAAAGACAGTCGACAATGCGGACAAGGAACCAGAGCGACATTACCATAATGAAGATGTTCATGTTCGTAAGATATCTGTCCACTTTTTGCTTGTTTTCTTATTTTTTACTTTTGTTTTCTTGCATATTTTCTTGCCAGCTTGTTTGCTTGCTTGGTTGTTTGTTTGCATCTCTTTTCTACTTCTTTGTTACTCATCTTTTTTTCTGTTTCTTTGCTTGTTTCTTTGCCTACTTTTTTGCTGACTTACTTGTGAAATAATACACTATTTAGGACACTGTGTTGCGAGCTGTTTTGAAACAAACTTATCAGATGTTTAAGGTACAATCATAGTAGAACTTGAACAAACAATTACAGTGAATACACAAATTTTTTGTGATCATTTTAATGCAATTTTTTTCCAGCTATTCAATGGTTCATTTAAACACATTCTCTCAGTTTGCGATTTGGCTGAATTACGACGAAGACTACAGTATTTCTTTGGCAGGGTGAGTCTTTGTTTAAAGTGGTGACAAATGCCATAAAATTGTTCAATTAAATGTCTATATTTTTCAGTATTTAGTAACTATCAATTTTTCTTCGTTGGATATACTGAGTGTGTTTTCAGGTACTGGTGATTTCTTTGACACGTAGCGCTTATCTTTTTTTATGCAACTTATAATCCTTTACCACCTACAAGATAATTGTTTTCTTGATTAAGGACTACAGTTCTTGCCTTTGGACAAGAATACATTTCTTAAAGTGAATTGCTTTATGAACTTGATTGAACACAAATTTAGGTAAGATAGAAGAGTCTGCCATTGGCAAAGTAAATGAACTAATAGGATGCAATAGGTTGCCATTCAAATTGGGTTAATGGTCCAAACATTTGTTGTTTTTTAGTTCTGTAAAATACACAGTCTTTATGTTTGATGACAACGTTGTTTGGTAAGATATATTACTTACAAAATTCTGATTGATTGACACGTAAAGCTTGTACAAACAATGAATATTGATAATTCTTCTAGGAGTGGGCTGGAGCAAGAGGATATGAGAATTATGTACAAATATTTGACAACAAGTTTAATTCCAGTCACAAATGAGGAGGTATGTTTATATTGAAATTTCTTTCCACAAGTCAAGGCTCCAATCTTTACAAAAAGAGGTGAATTTACTTTTAACATTGAGCTGCTTTGGTTTAGTGGGTTATCTACGACAAGCAGATGGTTGCGCGGGGAGAAAACTCCAATTCACGAAATCATCGAGGAAGGTAGTATCATCTTTAAAAAGCATTTCCCATAGCTGGCAAACAGTTTAAAGAAAATGTTTATAGATTTCCTGTTGTGAGACATCATCATGTCATCCATATTCATAGATTTGTGACGTGTCCACCAGATATAAAGGATGATTTGCGAGGTCCTCCAAGAAAACTTCCAAGGATTTTTATTGAGGAAGAAGATGATCTCAAGGAATTCTTTCTTGTTGTTTACCAGGTTAGTACTTTACACGACAGTATTGTGTTCACTCTAGAAGACTAAGTAAGTATGTTGAGTCATCTCTTCTACCACAGAAGGAACCATGAATAGATTGTTTGTCATCAGCTCTTCTTGATCTGCTGTTACTGCAGGAGGAGCTAGAGTACCTGGGGAACACTTGCATGGTTTTGTAGCATCAAAGCACTTTACTTGGCGACAATTTAATTTTGTTGTGCTAAATTAATTCATTCTATCTTTCAGGCATTAGATGCTGTAGTGTGCATGCTTGTATCAGGTATTGAACTCGTTTTATCTTAAAGTTGTACTTTTTCATTTCATGATGCTTTTTTTTCTGGTATAGTGAATGAACCTCCTGATAAGGAGTTCTGTAAACAGATAAGCGGGTTCGTTGGACCTCGTCTGACGAGCTTGGCCAACATCATTGGTGAACATAATAAGAAAGCTAATGCTGTGTAAGTTGAGTTATATGTATCTACCATCAGGTACAAATGTATAATCAAATGAATCAACATTACTGACTTCATGACACTTCCAAGATCACCAACAAACCTGCTGTTGTTACTAATACGCACTTAGTTAATCCCAGGTGTAAACTGATTTTTTTATATTCTTTGCATAGGTTAGATCATGAGTACCGTTATGTGTATTTCAATCACATGAACTTGGCGCAGAAAACAACAATGCATAACAAGAAACAAAATCAAATGAGTGTCTCTTCTGAAATTATCAAGATCATCTGTAATATTAATGCTGATTTTGCCAGGTGAGCTTCTACAAAGATTAAGAGCACCATATACTATTTCACATATAGTGAAGCAAATGAACCTGATTTTCTCATGAAACTGTATTGCTTATGAAAACTCAACTGTGCAGGTTATACAATAAGAAAGTAGTTGTGTGGTATGTCCATCCAGTAGTGCTCATAACGTGACAATTGCATTGTTTTCAGAGCGAAAGAAGATGGTGAAGTATTTATGAAAACACTAACAGATTGTTGGGTTGTTGGAAGAAAATCTGACCAGCGAGAACTCTATGTTATCTTAAATCAAAAGAATGCAAATCTAATTGATGTGAATGGTGAGTTCGTATTGCAGACTAATTCTGGGTGTGTCAATATACCTTAATGTGACAAACTTCTAGAGGAATCAGTTATGTTTATGATTTCTTGTCACTTAAGTTGGCTTAAAGCTAGAAGCCTATTATTGCAGGGCTGCTAGAGCTGGCCTGTGAGAGACAGAATCCCAGAGCAAGCGTAGTAGCATTTTTCAGATCAGTTCTTAACTTATCAATTTTTTTAATTTTCAGAAGAAGTAAAGAGAATGACAGCAACTCATTTTAGTCGTATCTTCTTTCTGGATTAATGAGAGAATTACTGAAACAACATCTAGGTTTCCGTCAATGGTGTTGCAATGGTCAGTGGAGATAGTCCTGCGGAATGGATGGTGATAGAAATGTTGGTTGGTCGGTGAGGGTACCATGAGACACATTGTCGTAGCTCATTAGGCCTTGACTACCATCTCAACATTCAAGTAACTTCCTTACAGGATCAATCTGATTTCTATCATGTGAGTGTGCTACTGAGAAAATGCAGTAAAGTCACTCAGACATTGTCCTTACTTCATAAATTCACCAATTTTCTAAAATACAACTAACGTCTACAGTACTAGAATGGATGTAAATAAGTCGAGGAGTTTGTATATATAAAAAACGATAAATTCAATATTTTTATGGAACTATGACTTGTACAAACCACACACTTGGGTGGCCTGAAAGTTTTTATTGGTGCATAACCAAAGTGTCACGTATAGTTCGCTTACATGAAGTTTGGCGACGTCTTCAACATGGAGTGGAACGTTTATATAAGTATTTTCTTTGACTTGGTGCCTTATACAAGAAAAAGATTGCTTTTTTCTGCACAATATGTTAGCACTGAGTGCACAATTCTATTATGCTGCAAGGATCTCCCCATAAGGCATCGTGCAATATAGAATGGATAAGTTGGACGTCATTAATTACCACCATCAACAAAATGCAAGTATCCTGACACATGTGTGGTTAATGTCTCAAAGTTCAACTTTGGTTTCACTGCTAGCATTGGTCAAATCATCATTGGAGAGTCCATAAAGAACTTTGGATTATAAAGACGTAAGACTTGTACAATAAAGACACAGGTAAAGGTTACAAAGTAGCTCTACAACGTTGTTAATTATTATCTGAAAAATCTAAAGTTTCCTTGGGCTTACAAATATAATAACTAGACTATCTGGGCCAGCCATAAACTTTGGATTGGTCAGGAATTGAACCTGACAATCATATAGACCTGATCACCAGTTCATATTTATACTAAGAATCATTATATCACTAATTACAATTATAAGTTAAAGCAAAATACTTTTATAATGCAGATTTAAGTTCATAGCCTATGGCATCTAAGATGGTATATGTTTTCTTCTACATTTGAGCTGTGTGCATGAATTGAGGGGCACGCCTAGAATTTGGTCCCATCCAGGCCATCCTTTTTTTTAACGCGGGAAACAGAATAATTGCCATAAAAACCCTCGGGTAGTCTTAGTAAGCAATTTCATGCAATGGTGATCAGAAATTGGAAGTATCCATGAATAAAACTCACACTGAAATTTGTAAAAGTTGCATAAGCTGAACAGATCAAATTTACAATGGTTTACTTTCATATGGTTTGGTTTTAGATTTACATTGATTCAATCTCATGAGAGCTGAAACCATATATATTAATTTTGGACACATTTTAGTGCATTTTCACCTTCATCGCTTACTAAAAGATACCTCCTAGCTGACCTATTCAGTTAGTCATTGAAACTTTATTCTTTCACCAGTTTACATTATTACAATCAGCACTATATTTACAAAAACTGAAATTGCATTTAAGATTACAGTTATTTACAACAAGTACAATGCTGTGACCTACATAAAAATTTAAAGCCTAGCATAAAAAAATCGACAAAATAACAACACACAAAAAAGCCCTCCATGTTTTAAAAAAGTCCTGGCGAATCTTAGAGTTTATGCTCTTCGCTTTTTCACTTTGCTTTTTAACAAGCATTTTGGCCGCAATTTTTATTCGCATTCCGCATTTCTTATTTAATTGTCTCTGCAATTGCAGAGACACTTTTTTGTATTTCGACAATTTGTTTCTTTGTTTCTGCAATTTATTTTTTTAATCTTTTATGTTGTCAGTTTAACTAGTTAGTGTCAAGGAATTTAGTCCTGGTGGTGCCCTAAAAACCAGGAAAACAGAGCACATCTCAGACCAGAAATATCACAATAGTGCATTGAGTTTTAAGCGCAATCTTGTGCCAAGAACGCCAGTAATTTGTTTGATTGCTGGTTCTGGGTAAAGATTGTTTAACCATTATGCTCTGCAATCCTGATTGCTCGGATAAAATTAACCTAAGCGAATCATATTTGAATCATATTGAATCATATTGAATCATATTTTGATGAATATATTGAATGAATCGTATTTTCATGAATAGTTCTGAGCAATACCTTACACCATGTTCTTTTGATGACGACACCTGAAACCTATAGTACCCGCATGCAACCTAATGGGGGACCCCCACCCAGCATGCCAAAACATTTGTTATTTTCTCGTTTTGTTCGCCATTTTGAATTTATGTCTGCTATATCATTTCAATAACGCTTTTTGCTTTATTCACTCTTTGCTGACCGAATGCGATTTTTTAAAAATATTTTTAAAAATTTAAGACCATGCTCTTTTTCATGGTTCAATTCTTCCGAATTTAATTTCTTTTAAAGAGGTTCATATTCAACTTACAGTACCATTACTTCTTGGTGTAAACTTGTTTTTGACTGATTGGTGTTCAAGTCTATATCAAACTTATCTCATTTGTCAGTCAAAGTGATAGTGATGTTGAATATGAACCTTGTTAATACTGATGAAGCCTGGATTTGAACTTTAGTAAATCAAAAATTGAACGAAGCTTAAAGGAACGTAACGTTACATTTCTTTGAACTTGGCTGTCAATCACAATTTTACCAAAACATTTGTACATTCGTACCTTTTGCAGCGGTCAGTACCTGTATTCCAAGATATCCAACGGTAACGCCTCATTGACTCAAGATATCCAACAGCGATGCCTCATTGGCCCAAGATATCCAACAGTGATGCCTCATTGGCCCAAGATATCCAACAGTGATGCCTCATTGGCCCAGGATATCCAACAGTAATGCCTCATTGGCCCAAAATATCCAACAGTGATGCCTCATTGGCCCAAGATATCCAACAGTGATGCCTCATTGGCCCAAGATATCCAACAGTGATGCCTCATTAGCCCAAGATATCCAACGATAATTTAGTACAGGTCCTATGTCCAGTGTCACAGTTTTTATTTTCGGTGTCACAGTTTTCATATAGATTGTTGCAGTGTCTATTTCCTTTGCATTGTTTATTTGAACAGTGTAGTTCCAGGCGTTGTTTTATGACAGTTTTCATGTCAGACGTTTCAGCTTTTAAATCCAGTAATACAGTTTTCATTTCCAGCTTTGCAGCTTTCATTTCCGGCGTTTCAGCTTTTAAATCCAGTAATACAGTTTTCATTTCCAGCATTGCAGTTTTCACTTCGGGCGTTTCAGTTTTTAATTCAGTAACTCGGTTTTCATTTCCGCTAGTACAGTTTCCGTGTATATTTTCCTAGCTTTCATTTCCATTGCATTTTTCATGTCAATAGCTTTGTTCCAGCTGATGTTTTATCACAATTTTCATTTTCATTCCATAAGTTTTGTTGCATATGCCCGCCCAAGTAGGAATGCTCCTTTTGTCCCAGATTGTACCTAGATACAGCTCTGCCCCCCAGGCCTTCTCTTGATACAGCCCTCCAATTCGTAAAATGGTACCAATCAACTGTGAATTCCTGGCACTCAGGACTAAGTACCACGAATTCATACTTGTTCGATGCCCAAGCACAAACCCAAAGCTACCGACACTTTCCTCGATCTGACAACGCGGAGCGCGTCGCGACGAGAATGAAGCTGCGTGAAGATTTCTTCACCAGTTCACTGAAGACTGGATTTATAAAGTCTACGTCACACTTACTAAGTAAATTGCGCATGCCCTGGCTTTATCTCTTCAAGAATCAGTCTGCTAAATTGCAATAAAATTTGCCATAAAGTATAATAATTTAAAATACATTAAGTCATACTATGCTATATCTATCATATTATATAATCTATTACATATATCAGTTAAATATTGTGTGGTGAATGAGATCATATGTTAATTATAGTGGGACCTTTCTCCAATCCTTGGTGAGCACAATACAGTATCATGGCTGCAGCACATGTTCAATCCAAGGTTTCCATGGCAACATTGTAAGTAACTGGTCGTTGTAGTATTCTTTAGATTAACCAATGAAATCGTAGTCTTACGGCGAAACGGAATCGGCATAATCATCTTCTGTAAAGGCATCGCAGTCGGCATAATTATAATGTATAACGGCTACGGAATCGGCATAATTATCGGGTAGAACGGCTCGGCATAATTGTAATGTATAACGGCTACGGCATCGGCATAATTATCATTTATAACGGCTCGGCATAATTATAATGCATAACGGCTACGGCTTTGGCAAAATTATCATGGACAACGGTTCGGCATAATTATTATGTATAACGGCATCGGAGTCGGCATAATTATCATTTGTTACGGCTCGGCATAATTATAACGGCTACGGCATCGGCATAATTATCATTTGTAACGGCTCGGCATAATTATAACGGCTACGGATCGGCATAATTATCATTTGTAACGGCTCGGCATAATTATAATGTATAACGGCTACGGAATCGACATAATTATTATTTGTAACGGCTCGGCATAATTATCATGTATAACGGATCGGCATAATTATTGTGAATAACGGCATCGGAGTCGGTATAATTGTCATATATAACGGCTACGGCATCGGCATAATTATCGGTTGTAACGGCTCGGCATAATTATCATGAATAATAATGGATCGGAGTCAGCGCAATTACTAGGTACAACGGCATCAGCGAAATGATGAAATTGTGTTTTCAAAGCCGTGTAAGATTCTTCCTTTCCTCAAGAAGTTCTTGTAATCTTGAGCTGCCAAGTCCCGTTCTAGTCCATGAAAGTAGTTTGGATTCTTTTTTGATTCCCATTCTACCACAATTGACTTTTCCACTGAAGTCACGATGACGTCAGAAGTGGGACACTCACAGCAATTATTACAACTACTCAATAATATATAAAAGCAAAATGTACTAACAATATTATAACCGCATATAGCATTAGATTGCATACACTACAGTTTTCTGAAATTATCGATTTTACTCAAATTCGTCATGAAAATGGGAAACTGATTCGCCAGTCTACTCGTAATACAACTCGCCTAATTTGCCGAAGTGCCCATTTTTATTTTACGTTGAAGAGATAAAGCCCAAACACTAGCCGCTCATTCTGACCGAGTATGCGCAATTTACTCAACAAATGTGACGTACACTTCATAGACCCAGTCTTAGATGGACAGATGAAGAAGCTTTCACACTACTTCATTCTCGTCGCGACGCGCTCCGCGTTGTCAGATCGAGAAAGATGTTGGTGGCTCTGAATTTGTACTTGGGCACCGAACAAGCATGAATTCGTGGTGCTTCATCCTGAGTACCACGAATTCACAGTTGGTTGATATCATTCCACAAATCTAAGGATTGTATCTAAAGAAAGCCCGGGTAGTAGGACTATATCTAGACACAATCCCGAACGTCGTATCAACGCTGGAGCTGTACCTGAAACCAAACAAATTGACCAATACTCAAACAGAAGAATAGTCAAACAATCTTTGATATTTCAAGCGAAAGTTCGTTCAAGGCCAAGCACAATTCAATAGCAAAGTATCTAACAATTGAACGAATTCTATCGTAAATCGCCCCCGTAAATAGTGTGGTCCCAGGCCTTCTCGGTCTTACATTCGTGGTGGTGACGTCACGGCTAAAGTGAAGTCACCAGCAACACCAAACAACATTTTTAGAGCAGCTGCAGAAAGACTGGAACTAGGCTGGATCTTTTATCTTGCCCAAAGAGGCTGTTGTGGTTCCTTACAACAGAATAAAATTTCAAAATAATACCTTCCATCGTGCTCAAACCAGCGAAGAGCTGAGGTACAACGTCATTATTTGGTATAAGTACAACGGGGCTTGATCAAATTCAACTATTCTAGGTACCACTTGTCCTCATGCTTACTTGCATTTCTGAAAAAATAAGAATAAAAATAAGATCCTCGTAGCCTGCATGCAAATGTCGAAAACTGATGCGCTGAAGTAAAAAGTAAAACCGCAATACCTTTAGTCTAGCTCTGACCGGCGAACAGCTTGTTGGAACAAAGTACATTGTTGTTTAGTACTTGTTTACAAAAGCTAGATTAAGTTCATTAACTCCAGGGTACCATTTGTGTTCATACATGTCTTGTATTGCTATAAAAACAGTAAGAAGATCGCTATTTTCCCAAGCAAATTCATTGTAATTTTACCATAATTAAGGCCCCTTGAACGAACGTTCATTCAAGAGAAATCGTGCCGAAAAAATCTATAAAACCATAAGTTTTACGTCAACAACATGGAAAATTTAAAGAAATTTTGCCGTTGCAATTACATTGTGGTTATGGAACTTCGAATTCGCCATTATTATACTAACATTCGTTAAGAAGAAACAATTCATTGTGCTCGCCTGCTGAAGCTATCTAATGCACAAAATATCATAAAAAATTCAAATAAAACACCGAAAATATTCGTCTTAGAATTCATAAGAACTGGCTTTGTACCAGAAACGGCGAAAAGAAAGTATGCAATTTACACAACAATTCCGAACGCCATTGAAATCTTGTGGTCGAAATATTTCGCTTAAATTTCAGTAATTTAAAAAATTTCGTTTGGTAAACGTTCCCCAAACATAATACACGACTTAAAGACACGATAATTTTATCTGACACTTGTTTAACAGATCAGAAAGAAAAGAAATCGGCCCCAAAGTGTTTGTCGCGTCACGAAGTGCTCCGACCGCATTTCGTCGCTAAATATACGAAAATTTTTACAAAAAATGTACAAACGACATACATGTATACTTTATGTGTCTTTGGTCGACTTTTCCTAGCTTTTAATTCTTCTTTTTACGTCTTTTTTTCAATTTTGTAGCACTCAAATATAGTTTTGGAGTGCGCGATGAAAATTTTCATTTGCGAAGAAAAATTTTGGCGCCTAAAATTCTCATCTCTGATTGGTTATTGCACTGTGGAGCCTCAAAGCATCATGGACTTTGTGCAAAACGTCAACCAAATACTCAATATGTACACAATTGCACCAATATGCCCCTGTTACCACTTTGTATCCCTTATGTTGGTCCAGCGATTGACGAAGACCAGTAGACTAATTTATTCTAGCATATATATTGTTTAAAAACAGTAAAATCTGTCATGAAAATACAATAAAGCTGCCCTTAAAATAAAATAAGAGACTTCGAGAAACATATTTATACACTTTTACCAAGAAATACCCCGAAAAATTTCCTCGTAAGTGTAAAACATCGCCGCAAAACGTCCGCCATCTTTAATAAGAAAAGGACAACTCGCAATGAAACAACTCGCTTTGCTTTACAATAATTCTTTCATCAAAATGTGCCGCCATGTTGCAGAAAATACACACAAAGACACTGAGTTCAACACTTTTTATCTTAGGAAGAACATTTCCTGCATTAACCTGCATATTTCAGTGCAAAATAACCAAAAAGGACCAGCGAAATATTTTAACCGGTACAATTTCGGGTTTGCAAATATTCTAACCATATTCTAACCGGCGCTATATTTTTGCTCTAAACGCTCTAATATATTAAAAATTTCGTTACAAAATTACCCAAGTCCTAAAGACTCAGCAGACAAAGAAAAGCAACAATATTTTTGCGTACAATTTACCAAACAGCGAGAAAAGCGAAACTAAACACATGGGCGAACGAGCTCGTCACCTGTGAAATTCTGTGTCACTCCCGACAACATTTCGCGGCGATAAATGAAAAATTTTGCCCAAAAATTACAAAAACACATCACTTTATATCTTTAGATGTCTTTCTTTGACTTCCTTTGCCTTTTTTTTCGCGTTTCTTTTCTTTTTCATCGTTCTTTTTGCGGTTTTTGAAGGCTTCGGTCAATGCTTCGGTTAACATTTCGAAGTGCGCGGTGAAAATTTGATTTCTTGCCCAGCCTATAGTCCTCGTTAGTGATTGGTGAAATTCTGTCACATGATACTATTCGAAATAAAAACTCAATTGTACCAACTTATCCCTCTTTACTGCTATGCGCCGTGTTGCCCTGAGAGTAGTCCAGTGACAACTAAAGATCTATTTTAAGACACTGAGAATAGATAGATAGATAGACAGATAGATTACTTAACGGAGGCTGAATTACTTGAATATCTATAAAACATATGCATTTAAACCCAATATATCTAAAATTCTAAGTACCAGAGTGAAAAGTTTGTCCTGTGCAAAGAATTTCTCCCTTGCGCGCTTTGAGCACCCTCTGCATATGCGCACTTTTAGAAATTGGTGCATATATGCGCAGATTGTGCAGCAATTGAACATAAAATCACTATTTGCGCACAAACGATTTTGCTGATAATAATGTTATGATGGCGTATGCCAAATCCAAAAGAAATAGCAAGCAGACAAACAGGCATTTCCTTGTTTTTTGTGCGCGACAGAAATTGCTTGTCTGCGAAATATTTGATTATTGTATGCGCATATGCGCATATTTTTCGCGACCAATGTTTATCCTCTGCGCATTTTGGAAACTTTCCAGTGTGGTCTAAGTATAAATCCTTTTTAAAATTCATAATTAATCTATTACACATAGCAAGAATGAAAGATTTTTTTGCCCTATTAGTATGAGTTAAGGGAATGTCGAATTTCTTCTCTCTTCTTAAGTTATAATAAGACTCATGCCTTGGTGTTAAAAGGTGGTGAAATTTATGGTTCGGATCCATTAAAACAGACTGAAATAACTTATCGCACAAGAGTTCATGATGTTCGACGATAAGTTTAACACCGAGACTGTCAAGTGCACTGACATAATCTACTTCTGGCATTATATAATAGACAATTCCCGTTTTTCCAAGCTTACCAACTCATTTCTAAGGTACTGTGGTAAGGAATGATAGAACGCGGGAATTGCATAGTCCATAACCGGTCTAATGCATGATTTATAGAACGTTGCCAGGTCATTACATGGTACATTTGCACATTTTAACTGTATAAAGAAGTACAGTCTTTTGCTAACTTTTTTCACCACTTCGTCAATATGATAATTCCAGGTCAATATGTTATTGATAGTTAGTCCTAACAACTTAAAATTTTTGACCACTTTAATTTCTTCTCCATCAACAACTATTGGATTAAAATCAAATACGTCAGGATTGAACGAAATTCAAAGTTCTTTACATTTTTCGGGGTTGAGTTGCGCCCGATTTTGGTTTGACCAGTTAATTACTTCATCAGCCACGTTTTGTGAGATACTAAAATCCTCAATTGTCCGCGCTATTATGCAAATAAGGACGTTTTTGACGTCATAAAAACGTTTTCCCGTGCTTTTATGCAAATTACGACGTTTTTGACGTCATAAAAACGTTTTTCCGCGCTATTATGCAAATTAGGACGTTTTTATGACGTCATAAAAACGTTTTTCTGCACTATTATGCAAATTAGGACGTTTTTTGACGTCATAAAAACGTTTTCCCGCGTTATTATGCAAATTAGGACGTTTTTATGACGTCACCAAAACGTTTTTCCGCGCTATTATGCAAATTAGGACGTTTTTTACGTTACAAAAACGTTTTCCCGTCGTATAATGCAAATTAAGACGTTTTTTGACGTCACAAAAACGTTTTCCCTTGCTATTATGGAATTTAGAATGTTTTTTGACGTCCGAAAAACGTTTTTCTGAGCTATTATGCAAATTAGGACGTGTTTTGACGTGACAAAAACGTCTTTCCACGTGACGTTGTATTGGGATATCAGATTTTTCGAATTTTTTTCGAAGTGCTAGTGTGCCTATAGTGTTAAGTAATTTTTTCCCTCGAACTTATGATAGGATGTCGAGGATCAATGTTGCACTGTCATGGGGATATCTTGAGTCATTCTGGTGGGATATCGTGGTTCAATCTTATCCTTTTGTTGAACAGTATATTTATCCTTGTATTTGACCTTTGCCTGATTTTTCAATTACAATACATGGATAAATGTTTTCAATTTCAACCATAATAACTAAGTACTTTAAAACCCAGGCTTTATACATAGCCATAACATACGAGTTCTAAAGCTAAACTGAAGTGATATATAGGAGGCACAGTTCCGCACAATATTCAAAATGGCGAACAAATTCAATATGGCGAACAAAATCCGGAAAGCGAACAAAAATGCTCAAAATAAAAGTATTCAGACACATAAAACTGCTGCATGCAATTCGATGGCCTCTTATATATTTATTTCAGTGGTGCTATCCAATTAAAACATAGTTTTAGAGTTAAACGTTTGACATCCTATGATGGAGAAACATTTACAAAGGCCATATTTATGCTCGGAAAAACCTCAATAAAAAAAGGATTGAAAAACGAAAACTTTTCATTTTGAAAAGAAATCAGGCAAGCGAGACAGTACGGCACAAAAGAAACAAAATCCTACTATAGGGGTGGGTCCGTTGTGTATAAAGATGGACATTTATCAGCACAAATCGGAGTTTATTGAGTATAAAGATGGCCTTAATAATCTTCGTAAGAAATTAAAGGAGGACTAGAGTGGACAAGATCATTTGATGTTTCAGGCACTCTCGTCATCATTTAATTTTGATTTGAGAACTGGGGGTTTTAAAGTCTGTGCACGTATTTACACTTGCGACTGCTTATGTCAAGGTTGTCTTTTTTGAAATAGACCTTACCGTTTATTGAAATTTACCCAATGGCGTAGTTTCCATGTGTTTCATTTCCTCAAGTTTCATGCGCAATGGAGTTAATAATAAGTTTGTATTTGGTCTCACTTGACAGAGATGAAAGAGAGACACATTTATTGCGGATCGATGGGTGAATTTGCAGTAACCAGTATGGTCTACTGCAAAAAGGATAAAGCAGGATTGCAAGCGTTTAAAATAGAAGGGTTAAGGGGGAAGGGTGGTTAAAGTATATTTGGAAAATAGTCCTTACCTTGGTATTAATTTTTGCACATTCGAACGACAAGAAATCATTTATACATTATAGAGTCTTGGTGGTCTTACAGTTACATATATTTCAGATAGGATACACCAAAACTTCAGATATTAAGTTTCAGGTACGCGAGTGTTGGGCACAGAAAGATTGGCGGACCTCCTAACTTCAGGTGCGGTTTCGATAAATTGTTATTGCATGCTGGGTGGGGGTCCCCTATTAGGTTGCATGCGGGTACTATAGGTTGCAGGTGTCGTCAACGAAAGATCGCCGTCAACGTGAGGTAACTTCAGCGAGTTTCGTACTTCAGTTATAAGTTAATTTTGTTGTTCAAACCAAAATCGGGGGCACAAAATATTTTCAGAGAGTCATTTAAAGTGAAGTATTGTAATGTGATATGGTCTGATATATGCTGTGTGCTCCCGGTTTTAGGTACAAACGACCACCAGGACAAATTCCTTGACAACTAGGTTGCAATGACGATAACGGTTACAAAAAATTTTACTCAAAACCAAAAATACTAAATAATTGCGGAACAGAAATGAAAAATTGCGGAAAGAGAAAAAAAATGTGCGGAAACAAAAAAAATTATGGGGAATTAAAAAATGCGGAACGCAGCGAAAACGAAAACAGAGATTGCAATATGAAAAAGGCATAAAGTGTTAATATAAATATAAAACTGCAACTGAAAGAATTATATAAAAACAAAATGACTTTATTCGGTTAAGAAAAAAACAAAATGGCGTTATTCTGAAAAAAACATATTAAAAAAATTTTTTAAAAAATTTGCAATATTACAACAAGCCATCACTGATCAATTTAACTAAGTTGCAATGTCGATAATGCGTTGATTAAGTTTAAATATTAAATCGAGGGTATTTTTACTTTTTCTCCAAAAACACTTGTACATATGGTGGTTACTTTGTATCAATCTTTCCGCCTCTTCTCCAATACTTCATGTAAGCATGCTATAATGTACCATAGCTAAAAAAGCCAGGCTGGTCAGGTAAAGAGAGAGGTCCTTCTTCAGTCTTTGTTACTTCCTGAAACCACTTCTGTTGCACCCAACCTTATCGAGCTTCCCTCTGACTACTCTCTACTTCATCTAAGCCTATTATACAGGACGACTTGTTGCTTTAGACTATTGTGCATTCCAAAACTACTTCTGTTGTCCCTCGCCACTATCGAGCTTGCCGCTAACTGCCCATATATCACTTAAACACATTATAAAGCAAGGTGCTAGTCTACTCTTTGTTGCACTCCAAAGTCATTTCTATTGCCCTCATCCTTCATGCGCTTTCCACAAACTGATCACTTACACTACTTCATGTGAACCCACTACAATGCACTAGATCTTACACGAGTTGTGCCTACCGCTACATACTGGACATTTAATTTATAGTACTTCATAATGTGCTTGTGTAAAAACATCCAGGGATTGCCCGTTTGAAAAATATGCCAAGAAAATCCCTACTTCTTCACAAAGTACCGAGACCTCGGGATAAAATCCAGGACTTGGATGGCTGTTTACGAATTAAAATCCCTGACATATTTTGAATTAGTTTCTACAAACATGTGCACTACTTCATGTAAACAATAATGACCATTTAATCTCGCCTGCGTTCTCGATAAGCGTGGTATGCACTCATGAGAGCGGCTCAAAACGCATCCTTAACTAGTGGTTACGAAGTATCAAAATCACATTTCCCTATCTGTTACAAGAGTGGATTAGGAACACAGCAGCCAACCGGACACTCTGAACGACATTGCCCAGGGGAGCAGTACGAAGGGCAATGAACTGCAGGGTAACTAGCAGACTGAACAGCAGGCTGTTGCGGGCTAGCACAGCACGAAGGTTGACAATTAGACGCACAAGAAGACGACGAACACATTGAAGGACAATATGGAGGCCATCTGTTACCTAAAAATGAATACGATGCATCTTGTTGAGGGAATCTTTGTCTATAGGCCACCAGGAATACATAGATCAGTGGACTTACCAAGGAGTCCATTGAGGTCCACTGTGGGTTGTTGGGTCGCTTTGGGTGTGACGGGTGCAAGGGTGGTGGAAAGAGGGGCAAGTGTCGAGAGGGAAGAAGGAGATATTGTTGGTGATTTTCCAACATCTTCTGGATACAAAACATTATTCTTTTTATCTGCAAGATATGAAATGAATTTCAAACTACAATCACGCAGCAAAAGTTTAAAAAATGATGAGAGATTGGCGTACCTATAAACCCAAGTTTCGTGTCTGCAGTATCGCAAGTATTTGTGAAAAACAGTGGTACATTGTTCTGACCAGAGTTAGTTGAAATACATTTCCCACTCATTGTTTCTGCCAATGATCCACCAGGAGTGAACTTGAACTGCAAGGCACGTGATGTAGTGTGCCCTGGTCCACCATTAGTGAACTTGAACTGCAAGGCACCTGATGTAGTGTACCCTGGTCTGTACAATGTACAGGGATAGTTTAAAATAACACCATCACCTTCAGCTGTGTCTTTTGGGTCTCCTGTTCTTGTGCCTTGCACACACATACCGCTGACCAAATGCTGGATGACGCCATCAGGATAAAGTTTGAAGAAATTAGCGAGCCTTCCGCAAGGCTTTAACAAGACGAGCGATGAGGTAGGATCTGGATGGATTGAAGAATGTACTGGTTGGATACATGTGGGATAAGATGTGAACTTCATGGATGTCGCAGGATATGCTACAAAATCAGTACCAATTATTGTCTTTAAAAAATTAATCATTCATGGAGGAGCGCACATGATATTTCTAAGATGTCTACCAGACTAAAACATAGGTGTAAGAATGGTGTTAATACGTCTTCTACGAACCAATATTGATAATTTGTTTCAATAAAGTTGTTACTATGAAGTCAAATACTTACAAATAGTGACAGTTTTCACCAGAGGCTTCGTGGGTTCAAGCCATGATGAAACAAGAAATTCGTAAACTGTTTCATAACGAACAATGATGATAGCCTACGAAAAATATATACCATGAAGTTACAAGAAAACTGTATGCTCACAAGAAAAGAACCAAAAGGCGTCAACCTTTTCAATTTTCCAGTTTAGTCGTTCTCCAGAAATATCTTGGCGAATCATTATCTTGGACAGAGGTCCGACTTCAGGTAATCTAGCTTGGAACACTTTGGAACTGGAAAAATAAAGCGACTCCACTAGCGCTGACTCAGAGCAAGATAATGTACTTACGGACAAGAGTGAAACCGACAGGACGTTTTATGACGTCACAAAAACGTTTTTCCGCGCTATTATGCAAATTAGGACGTTTTATGACGTCACACAGACGTTTTTCCGCGCTATTATGCAAATTAGGACGTTTTAGACGTCATAAAAACGTTTTTCCGCGCTATTATGCAAATTAGGACGTTTTATGATGTCATAAAAACGTTTTTCCGCGTTATTATGCAAATTAGGACGCTTTAGACGTCATAACAACGTTTTTCCGCGCTATTATGCAAATTAAGACGTTTTATGACGTCATAAAAACGTTTTTCCGCGTTATGCAAATTAGGACGTTTTTTCACGTCACAAAGACGTTTTTCCGCGCTACTATGCAAATTAGGACCTTTTATGACGTCATAAAAACGTTTTTCCGCGTTATTATGCAAATTAGGACGTTTTATGACGTCATAAAAACGTTTTTCCGCGCTATTATGCAAATTAGGACGTTTTATG
>JAODVM010197700.1:0-13705 GCA_025400095.1 Phenganax marumi
GCATAAATAAATTTACGTGGTGTTTCCACAAAACTTTGTATTAGATAGTTTATCACCATGAAAACGTTCAAAGAACTGTTTACAAGTTGCATAAGAAAATCTAATGCAAGGATAGAAGTTATTTGGAATCGCTAAGTTGAAAAGGTCTTTATAAAGTCGATGATTACTCAAACTAGGATGGAGAGAACCAAATTTGCTTTTAATTGTAAATCAAAGAGACATTTCACTACTTTTCTGCCTGATAAAACGATCCTCCACCACCAGATTAGGTTTTTGCATGAATTTGGCTTTTCCCAAGATCCCTTTCATCGAAGCCATAAATGACGTTTAGGGCAATTTTTTTCCAAAGACTTTGATTAAATCACAAATGTCCACAACAGTAGTTGCTACTTTTAAGCGACACTTTTAGCAGCTCAGAAGATGTTTAAGAAGGGTAATAAAGCTTAATACTATAAAAGCATTCCTGAGGTTAATGTTCTTGACAGCAAACTTTGCAAATACCTCTGTTTTTAATAATCATTAAATTCTATTTATAGTCGTAAACTTTTTTAAACCGAAATTTTTGTACATGCAGGACAAACTCCTTGAATTGAACAGGACGTTTTGAAAAAAAAACAATTAATCTTTAGCTACATAATTAAAAGCGCTCTTCGCAATTGATCAGCCCAGTTTGCAACTATATATTGTAGGAAATCTTCGGTGACGTTAGCTAATTACTTTTTTTACTACTTAAAACTTACGAAAAAACACGAGGGCAGCAAATTTTAAAAATATTGTCGAATCTTTTATCTGACCCTTTCCAACGATGTATTTTTACGTTCAACATGAACATAAACAGCAACTATACCTTTTATAAGGTTGGTTAAATATTACAGATTAATATGTTGCAAATTTATAGAATTTTCAGCGCCATTTTACAGACTTTGTGTACGAATATTCCAAATCAAACTGTCTTCGTAACAGAAGTGCAATTGATATTATTATTAAATTTTATAATACACATGCTTTAATAAAAAGACTTTTCTAACACAATTATTAGCCTTAGGATCAGGGAATATTGTGAATTTTCACTTTGATTTCATCTCAGTGAATATTTATAATTACTTGCCAGCAGAATACAGCGATAATTCCATAGATTAATAGTTGACATTCAGAAAATATGAAGATGTTTAAAGGCTTGTAGACGGGGGCAGATCTTTATCTCATGTGTGTCATGAATCTTATTTGCATACCAAAAAAAATACCGGGAAAAAATGAGTTGCAAAATGATAAGAAGAACCTGTTATATAGTTTTTCGTGTTCTGTCAGTCTCAACAAACTTTCGGCAGAGAAAAATTATTATCATATCTTTGAAAGGCAATGAAGCAACTATCCATAAACGAGTTAAAGAATATTTTCCAGATATTTCCTGGTTTCTATGCGTGCATTTATCGTTAATTACCAGTTAAATAACCAGTTCAAAAGTTCAAAAATTGGTTTCTCAAAGCCTTGCAAATTTTCGATCAAACATTTCACCATCACCTTTTTTCATTCACAAAAATTTCAGATCGACGTCCTGAAGTAATTGAAAAAAGTGAACAAGAACATTTTATCAACTATGGCCAACAAATCACTTTGTATTGTACATTTGTTGGATCACCCTTGCCCAGTGTTACATGGAAAGAATCAAGACGAGTGTTGGGTAAATATGGCGTGTTTTATAGTATGATCAGATCCAGACATTTGCTACAAAACCTATTGTTAAAATTTCAATGTAATACTGGTGTTCTGACTGTAACAGAGCTCAAAAATATTTTGCCAATGTATTTTAGATTCAACAGACACTACAAACATAGAGTCAATAAACCAGACATCAAGCAAAGTCAAGAGCACTTTAACCGTCGTGAGTGTTACAGGAGCAGTTGGCAGAGCTAAGACATATTTTTGTGAGGCGGTGAATAGGAACGGCAGTGCCGGTCCAATCAAATTCAAAGTGAATATCGCTGGTTGGTATACTGTAATCTTGTATCTACTCTTTCGTTGCTTATATACCTACAGATCCAACGTCGTTACTAGGCCTTAGCAGCGTGTTTAGGTGATTAGCCGTTAGCACGAATTGGCTCAGATTCAACACTGCAACCTGTCAAAACTGAAGAATGCTGAAATGTTGGTCATGCATGCAGACGATACGGGTGTACCCCTTACCATTTGAATTACATATGATACTGTGAAAAGAATAAGAATGCTTGGCTGAAAAGATTCGGCGAGCGTCATATATATAAGGAAGCAATAATCAACTTCACAGCTTTACTTGTATTAGGCCTAATGCAAATGAGCTCAGACAAAGACTTTAGGTCATTTGCATTAGGTTCGGCGCATGAGAAGAGCGACGTTTGACCTAGGCGATAGTAACATTTTCCTGCTTCTTGCTTTATTTTCACCACAGTAACAAGTCAAAAATGAAAAGAAGTGACGCGCATCATTTTGGCAACTTTTGAACAAATCTAAACCAGTATATTGTTATGTAATGTCATAGTTATATTAACTTAGTCCTATATAAATAATTCAAAATGTTTCATTAATTTTAAAACAGGACAACCACAAGCACCAGTAATTTATAGCTCAGATGTGATTAACAGTTCAGCTGTTTTGGTAAAATGGAAAGCAGTAAAAACAGTTGCCAGACCCATAACGCAATATAATCTATATTGCAACGCAAACTACGAGCAAAATACAAAGGCTATTAAAATCGCAGCCAAAGCTGGAAAGGATAATTATGAATATTATCTACAAAACTTAGACCAGTTAACCACGTACTTTATATACGTTTCTGCGACGAATTTTTTTGGTGAAGGAGAGGCTTCAGAAGCGGCCGTCGAGATGACACTAGCCATAGGTGAGGCAACATTCGCTGTGCCATGAAATACCATATACTGTATGATCACATTTGTAGGTCTAATAAGACCTACATTCATATCATAACTCACATCCTGGTAGAGAACGTACATGTTTTTGCGATGGAAAGAATTTTTTGATGGATGTAGCTACCATTAGTTAAATGAGTGAAGAATGATATACCAGTTAGAAACTGCATTTTCTGACTGGTATGTCATATCATTGAAAGAAAACAATTCCTCAGTTTCCATTCCTCTTCAGTAGCCTTTGGCTTGCACCGTAGTTCCTCATAACATTTAACCGCAAGGGAGATACAGACATGATATCTTCGCAATTCAGTACAAGAGTATTGTAGGACAATTGCAACTAATTAGTCAATCACGATTACAGATCCACAACCTCCACAAATATCGTTGGATGCCTCAACAGCTATAACACACGAAAACGTTTCTCTGAAATTCGTACCTTCTCCACTTAACAAACGAGCTATTTTGTAAGTATAATTACAATGCAGTCATTCTTGATGATTTTTCTTTGAACAAGGTTTGAAATTTAGTTGAAGTTAAACGTCGCATTTAGCGTTATTTTGAAAAAGTATTACTTTTACATACTTATACTAATATCTCGTTTTCAGCGCCTATCAGATATTTGTTGAAGTTACTAACGACAAAGTGACAAGCGCTCCAATATCGTTACCAAAAATTTACGGCAATCACTCATTGAACAAAAGCAAACATAATGTATACGTAGCTGCTCATTTTGATGGGGATCAATTGCCCAGCAGTTTTATTTTGGGCAATGGCAAGTGGTACGAGTATCATTACAATAAGAAACTGAAACCTTTAACCACATACAGAATATATATCAGAGCATTGGCTAAAAGTTATTTTGACAAGGTTAGTCAGAACAACGCCGTTCAAGTTCAGCTCGTATACCTAAAAGATACGTATCCCAAAGCCCAGCCTGCACTATATTGACCATTGATTAGTATATATGATACTGTTACTGTTTGCGACACTTTAACCACGCATGTCGGTGGCAGGTGACTTATGAAGGTGACCGACTACAGCTAGCTAAGCAGTTTGGTGCACATCCAGGATTCACACTGACAGGATCCCATCACGAACACGCTGGGTACACACGAGCATGCAGGAGTTACAACAATTACAGTTCGCGCATGCGAAGACACACGATACTGTAACTAGTGGAAATTTATGGGTTAAGTTTTTTTGTTAGCAGTAGTTTGCTATTCTCACATTCCAATAATACCACAATCTCCCTACCACTTTTAGAATCAGATGATCTTTGGAAAACCAGCATACATTGTGGCTACTACAAGTAAGCCTTTGCTAAAAATTAGGACGGGGACTTTTGAGTTGTGGATAAATAGCCACGTCTCACTCTGCAAAAAGAATGGGAAAATGACAGCACGTTGATCAAATATCTGTTTTCTGCTAGCTCTTCCAGAAATTCCTATTGCAGTCGTAGTAGAAGCATCGGAAACTTCATTGAAAGTTGCCTGGAATACAGTGGAATCAGAAAAAATGTTTTACAAATTAGTGGTTAAAGAAAACGAAACAATCATTGTCGATAAAAGAGTGGATAAACTTCCATTCACAGTGGAGAATCTAAAAGCTGGAACAACTTATAAGGCGTATCTTTCTATTTGTACCCAAGGAGGGAAATGTAAATCGTCCAAGAAGGGAGTGGAATTGCAAACTGTTGCTGTCCCGGCAGGTAAACGAAGATTTTAAGCTGTAACGCAAAGCTGTGGGTCTGCTGTGAATATATCAAAACCGTTCCAGTCAGAGTTAGAGGATTTGAACTATTAATACTGTATATGTATATGCATGTGCACCTCTTTCCATGACTTTCACGCTAATTTTTTTCAGGATCGTCTATGCAGCTATTGCTTATTATAATTGCCGTTGGATCAGTAGTTGTTCTGGTGATCATAATGATCGCAGTAATTTGTTGTGTGAGGAGAAGAAGAAGACACAAACAAAGTACGGTTGTGAAGGATAGAAAACATTGCTCTATGAAATTAACTCTATCCACATGCATGCTTTTGATCGATTTCAGTTGTGAAATTCTACCAAGATCGTGTTTCATGTCTCACTGTCAAGTGTGTTTTTTATGTTGTTTGTTCTTGAACACTTCAGGTTACTTGGAGAAGGCAAAATCAAACATTTACTCAGTACCACAATCGGCAAAAAACGGATCCACCAAGCATTTTAATGAAGATCAAATCGCATTGGTCAGTCGATAAGTTACTCCGCAGACTTCGTATTCTTTGTAATAGCAATAAGTCGTGAATTCTGTATTAAACTGTACACAGCTACAATGTGGATGGAAAATGGTGATATCGAACATCAATACAGCAATTTTAGCATTGGACCATGTTGTCGTTTCAGATCGAAACAAAACCAAACGGTACCTCCGTGAACCATATGGAACTAAAGCCAATCCGAGCAAAACCACTGAATGGCAATGAAGAATCCTCGACAGATCCTAGGACGGAATGGGAGTGCCCAAAACAAAATATCAAAATTCTTAAAGAGATAGAACTCGACGATTTTGGGACGATATCCAAAGGATCAGTAAGACTACAGAAAGATTCCAAAGATACAGACAATGGATCAGTTATGTTGAGAATACTAAAAAGTAAGAAGGATTCTGCAGTGTAAAGTTCCTTAAGGGTGGATGACTTGCTGGTAATTAGTATTAGTTGAGGGTAAACAACGTATGTTTATTTTCGCAAAGCTTTCGGTCCGTTAACCCGGACTGATAAAGGCCTGGGTTGTTTGAAAACCCGAAAGCTTTGCAGTAATAAATATACGTGGTGTATCCTCTAACTAATACTGATATTGTTTTCGCCATGCAAAGCTACAAAAATCTTATTGCTGGTAGTTGTTTCACGTGACAGATCGTACCAAAATGCATGTTTCTGTAAAGGTTTCCATTAAGAACGTCAATCAAATTGTATTCAACCATTATAATAGTACCTTGCTACTCCAAAAATGTACCAACTAAAGTCACAATAACGAGGACTATAATTGATAAAAGAATTTTTGAGAAATTAACAAGTATTACTATGCTTTATCGTAGAAAATCCTAGTGAAAGTTTAAGGGCAGAGTTCTCGTCAATTATTGAGGCAATGAAAAGATTACCAGTTCATAAAGGGGTAACGAATTTGTTGGGATGCATCACAAAGCAAGGTAAGTTTTGTAAGTATGTCATTGCAAATCAATACCACTTTTGAGTACTAACTGCACACGGCCAATGTACATCAGTAATCTTTGTAATTTCATTTCTAGATCCAATAACTATTATTATGGAGTATGTACCATATGGAGATTTGCTAGGCTACATGAGAACAAGCCGTGGCCTTCAAGATGAGCGTTACAAGTCAGAAAAAACACGTGTCAATGATCTTGGTTCTGCTGAACTTATGTCCTTTGCTGAGCAGATTTCTTCAGCAATGGCTCATTTGGAACGTTACAATGTAAGCTTTGATAAAAAACAAACGAAACTTGAAAAGAGCAATCGTGCGTATTGCGGTAGTTGCTCATACTTTACCATGTACAATATTTTTGAGCGATGTCCTCTTTGCATTATGGTGTTCCACGTCCAACCCAGGGTGTACCTCAGCCCTTGCATGAAATTCTGTTCACTTTCAAGAATTTGCCTTTTTAATGGTGGAGCAAAGTTTCTTAAATTTCTGACAAACTGCACTTTAGACTCAAACTAGGCTGCATTAAACTGCACTTTAGACTCAATTGGGGTCAGTTTCGGAAATTCCCTTTTTTGCTGTTTGAGCAAAGCCTCCCAAATGGCCGGCAAAGTGCAAATAAGACTCAAAGTTTCTTTTCCAAGTCAAGATTTCCGACAAATTGCCTATCTCGCGAGGAGATGGGGAGGGGGCGGTTTAAAAGGAGTTTTCTCGTGAAAAGCAGAACCTTGCACGTTGGATACACGTCGTATACATGGAGATATTTACTAGCCTTGAAAAATGTACATTATAAATAGTCTTAAATATTTTCAGGTAATACATGGCGATCTGGCTGCCAGAAATGTCTTGGTAGGTCACCAAGGACTTTGCAAGCTTACTGGAATTGGTGAAAAGCCTCTAGTATTCGATAAAGATACTTATGGAGCCAAGAAAAAGGTATGATAGAACCGATTTTAAATGTTACTCTAAATTTTTCGTATTTCAACCATTCACATGGCATCTTTACTATATTCTGTATAAATTGTTTTCAATTGCAGAAGACCAGTTTACTTTTAAGCAATACGTTATTGTCACGATTAAAGCAAAACGTCAAAACCTGTGCTTTTGTCAATAATTTGAAAATAAATAAATAAATAGCACAAGTTCAAGAAAACATTAACTCTGCAAAAAGATGGAATTTACGACCCGGCGTCATGAGATTCGATTTTCTCGTCATGTATTTTTGATTACGGAACAGGAGTTGAAAAGTTGGACCAATTTCCAATATGCAGCAAATAAATAAGTACGCAATTCTTTTATTTTTAGAATCGCTTGTTAATAAAATGGGCCGCTGTTGAAGTTATAATGGATAAAGTGAGAACCATTCAAAGTGACGTGTAAGTTTATTATGTATTTGAACGAAATCATATAAAAAGAAGTGCCATTAAATAGCTTCCGTAATTTTTTACAAAACTGTCTTCAAAGTTCAAACTTAGTATAAAGTTTTACATGAGCGTGTTAGTTTCAGGGAAAATTGAGTGTTATTCAGTTTACATCTTCAAGTATCAATTGTTTTTTTTTTCGATGTCATGAAGGTGGAGTTTTGGAATACTTCTCTATGAAATTGCTACAGTTGGTAGGTATATAAAGTTCAATAATCTACGTCCAGATGTACAGCAAGACTTAGTGTGAACTCCCTGTTTGCCTAGAATAAATCTGTTACTTACACAGGGACTGCGGACCAAGAGGAGCCTGGGGGGCTTTGGTCACCCAATTATTCTCCCACAATTAACAGAAAACGTAAATTCAGTATATTTCCGAAGTAGGATCTCTGCAGTGCAGTAATCTTAGAATAAACAAAAATGAAATGACTCTAGTACAGTTGGTCTAATTGGAATATATGCTGAATGTTTAACACTTTAACACACTTTAAGGTAGCTATTCTATTGAAGCAGAGAGATTTTAGTTCTTTCAAAACAGCTAATTTGTCTTAGCACTGCGATTTCGTTGTGTTGAGTTTTTCTGTTTTGTGCTAATTTGTAAAACACGTTCTAAACTTCAGCTGGTGAATTTGTTTACATTTTCGGGGCTCTGACAGACTTAAGATCCCAGAATTTTTCTGCTGGGGTCCCCCAGTCTCCTCTCCCCGGAAGCTCTGCCTTCGGTCCACTCAATCGAAAAATTGCTCTGCAGTTCCTGATTACAGTATTCACCTTTTTGGATTTAATAAAAGTTTTTTGGTAACCAGCACAGTGTACATTTGTTAAGTTTAATCAGTCATATGTCACAGATGAGAACTTTACGACATCGGCGACGTATTAAAGCCAAGCCTTATTTTGACCCTAACCGCACTCACATTTTAACTAGGTATACGAATCATATATAGGATAGTTGATTTAGTCACTAAAACACATAATTATAAACAGTGTTTATGGCCAATAATTTATATATCCCATGGACGTTACCTATACTGTCTTTTTATATCTACATTACCCTAGTCAATTGTTTTTTCTCGAAGGTGGTTCTCCGTATGTTGGAAAAGATGAGAACTGGTTACTAGACATGTTGAAAGATGATTATAGAATGCCTTGTCCTGATCACGTCAGCGATGCTTTGTAAGTTGTTATCCCAGTACCATGATTCTTATATTTACGTGTGTGCTTGACTCTATGCACAATTTTAAAGTCCTGTTTTAATGTCATTATGATCCGAGCAGCAATCTTTTCCCATTTAATCATTTTCTGTACAGATGCCACGTGAACTATATCTACGTGCCGTATCTTGTACTGTAGTGCTCTTTTCAATGCATGCCGGAGTTACAGATTTACTTTGTACGCCTAGATATTCAGTAATGTCGGATTGTTGGAAAAATGATCCCAATGAACGTCCAAGTTTTGAAAAACTCGTAAAAGTGATGAGAACATTGACGTTAATGAACAAACACCAGGTACGCAAAGATAAACACTTATACATTTTTGATTTGGGGATATGTTTTGACAGCAGACGTAACATAGAACATGCGGAGAAAAGCTTTGACTTTTTTTTCTATTGACTTTTTCTGTTTAAAGTGTAGTCGTGGATTTGTTACTACGTAGCTTTTCAGCCAAATAATGACGACGAAACAAATGACTAATTATGTTAAAGATTTGTTTCTTTTTTGAATCGAGGAAAATAAAAATTGCAACAGTTAAGATACTACTTGCAAAGTGTACAAAAAATGATTCTATATCCATTTCTGACTCACGGAAATTGGGGTGAACCAGGCGTTTGCGTTTATAGCCTGGACTTTTTTAAAGGAAATACGTTTGTGAGATATTGTAATGCGAAAATTGCATGAATATTTTTGTCGCAAACATAGGGTCGCAAACATCAAACTTTATCCCAATATAGCCTAGTTATCCTTGATGGTACTACGATACATACAGTCTACGTGTGCGTTGTTGTTTAGGATCACATTAGTATGGCAAAGTACGATGGTGAATTGTTCTCAAAACTAGATGATGCTTAAAATGGCCAGTTACTACTTTACAGTCACTAACTTACATGCATGGGCATGCAATTGCGATCAGTGCAGTCATAAGAAGATATTGGACAGTGACCACAAGTAGATTAATTAACCAACTGGAGAAAACAGGATTTCACATCGACCATGACATAATGATATTATAAGTCTGGTTTATGTTATCAAAGTTTCTTCAGCTAAAATAGTATATTTTTTTTCGCATGTTGGTATCCTGTTGGCGATCATGCATGCATGGTACTTATATGTATTTGTTAGAGAGATTATTGGTGGTGTGATCTCCTCTTACCCAATTTTCATGTGTTCTTAACGTAAGTACAGGTTTGTAAAGGATGTTAAAATTACTTTGGATTACAAACAACTTGTTGTGTATATACAGTAGACTACAGTGTATAATCACTAACATGTTTTGCCAGCGTTGCGAGAGCAACGTAAACAAGACAACGTAATGTAAACATAAATACTGTGTATTTAACTCAAGTAAAATTGTGCATAAACTTGCACTATGGAAGGTAATCTTGCACTGTGGTAAATGATCTCAACAAGCAAACTGAACGTTTTGGCTAAGAGACGAACTAACCGTTGACGTTGAACTTTAGGTAAATTGGCGAAATTTTTGTTTTACTGGTCTTATGGCTTCAAACTACTGTAATTTTACATTACTGTTAATTAATAGATTAAAATATCATTCAGAGAATAAAATCATGCATAGTAAAATATTTCCTATAAACCTCCTGGCTCGCTGAATTATATCTTCCATGTAAGGACAGTAAGGTATATTAAGATCAGTCGTTTCGTTTTTGCGTTGCCTCTTGTCAAACCGTTTCTTATCATTCACTTTAATTTTTTCTCAATTTTGATTGATTAATGTACCGGCAAATGATTGCGTGCAATAGTCTGAGCATTCGCATTTGTTAAGACGTTGCTTGGCTACAAACAATACTCTGAGCATGAACATTGCCTAACTTGTCTTCCATTTTTGAAAGTAACAGCGCCTCAGTTTTTCAACTCCGTTCTCGCAAAATATCATGATACTATGTCGTACCTCAGCGTCGGTACATAATTGATCTATTCGTCACCGACAAATCGCGGTATTTTGCTCAACGCCGTCCAATAACTGATAATATTTAAGCAAAGGCTACAATGAAACCCAAGTTGTCTTGGTTTTGTTCCTCTACATGTCTTGTATGTTCCGGACGAGCTTATTTGCATTCTAATGATCCAGACGAGTTTGTAGAAAATATTTTGCAAGTTTTAAACAAGCGGTCAAAAACTTCGCTTCAAAATTTGCGTTAACGCAGGATTAAGCCCTGTTTGCCTTCCTTTTAGACATAAGCATAAGGAGAACCAAAGGCAATACAAAGCGCAATGAAGTATCGGATGGAGATTTAGAGATGGAAAGGCGCTGTCTGTCCGAGTTACATAATGTTACATTAAGTATCATTAAAACAGCGTGTTGAAAACACTGAGCTATATAATACCTGGAGAGCGTGCTCGTGAACCTAAAAAAGTGAAGCCGAAAACATAACGGATGCTGACGCAAGTTGCCATGACCACGTCCCTTTTCTCCGGTGAATTACCGATGACCAGCCGCGATCCTAGGATAAAATCATGGATAAAATGTTCCGTTTGCCACCCTGGTTTTGCACAAAATTTTTCTTCAAAGCGGTAAAAATTCGAATATTTTCGAAGAAAAGTCGAGAATGCCGCGTTCCTAAGGCAAAAGAATATGTCTTCTCATGAGTAAGTACTCAAAAGTATAAATACACGCAGTAATATGTATATTTTGTGGACATGGTCTCGCACTTTCGCCTAGCGACCATGTTCGTGTTTGTCTAGTGGTATTTTAATCCATTTCAACATCCAGTTGTCAGTTAAATCCAAGTTAAAAAAACCCCAACAACATGAATTGAGAAAACTATACTGTTGCTGCCTTTAGCTTAGTAGTGAAATCGTTAACAAATTTTATTATATCTATTAAATACAATTACAGTCGGCAAGGCTTTTTCTGCAAGATGATGATATATGGAGAGTAGAGTACATATATATGACCGTATGGCTTGTTTATGCTTGTACACGTAATAATAATGGCCTGTTCTGGATTGTTTTCGTTAGGCAATGTTAGTTAATGTTTCAGTGCCAGATTAATTATGCGCGAAACCAAAGACGAGTTTGTAAACTTTGACGATAAAGTACGACCAGGCAGCGGATTGTACAAATCTTTAAGTTGAAGCTGACGAGTACGTGTGAAATGTTACATATCCACTGGTCGACATCGACAGTTTAGTGCTGTTCAAAATCAGCCACTGTCAGCTCGTTGTTATCCTGTTATTGACACAATATATCTTGTAAGCAACAGTTGAACAAAAGCGAAGAACATTTTGTAATGAAAATTTGAAGGAGAGAAGATAAAATCTTGTACTCGAACTGAATCTCGCTTGTAGCCAAATCTAAACCGTCGCATGAATTTCGTTTAAATGTCCAACCCCCCTCATTTTCATGACGACTTTTCCCTTAATTATTCCCCCGGTTTTACGACATCCTAAGTTAATGCACACAATTCAGATGGATGCAACGGTACGCAGTGCGTACCTATTTTTTGACTGGCGAAAGATTGGAGTACGCTCTCCAGGTATTATATAGCTCAGTGGACTGTAAGCACTCAAACTAATTGGCTGTTTGCAGGCTGATAGCAAACAGACAAAAAAGCGAGAAAACAATCTAACAAGCAAGCGAAATAAGCCAACAATAAACAAGCAGAGAAACAAACAAGCGAACAACAAGCAAGAAATAAAGCAAACGGGCAGAGAAGCAAACGTGAAGCTTTCTACTGTACTAAAGACAGTCGAATATGTAATGCTCTAGAGGTTTATTTCAAATCCAAATAAATTTCATTATACTGTTAAAATACGGAGAAATTTACGTTTGTTAATACTGTATCAAAATAACCATTTCGCCGGTGCCATCGCAACGGAAGATCAAGTACCACGCGTACTCTAGTCAGCTCTTGTAAAACCTGCACAAAGAAGACACGGTGAACTGCCGACTTCAAAAATTTCATTTGAATGAAGGAGTTTGAAGGATCTACTCGTAGTTTGCACTATTGTAGGACGAGAGAAAATAATTCATGTAGCTAATCCTTTTTTTTGTCATACATGTTGTAGTCTTGTAAGGGGGGTGAAAAACACATAGCCTAAGCAGTATTGAAAGACAGCAAATGTTGGTCAACTTGCAATGATGATAATCATTGTTTTCATCATACGTGTTCTAACTAGAGCATTTACTTGAGAATTGGACTACCATTCGCTGCCTGTCACACTGGCTGATGCTTGTCCAACGTGGACATAAATTATATCCAAAAACGTACCACTATCAACGCTGCTTCTTGGATTTCCGCGATATTTTTTGCCTTTTCGGCAATGGTTCACCGTCTGCATCATGAGTTTCAGAAAATAATCGCGTGACGCTACAGAGAAAACCCATTGAGAATAATGGTAAATTACAGTGAATATATTAAATGAATTATAGAATGATAACGAAACGACGACTGAAAGAACAATAACGACAAGTCAAGAGCAATAACGGCAAGAAAACAAAACCAACATTGAGAACGAGACAACAAGGAAAAAACAAGAGCGACAATACGAAGAAACTTACCGAATCCAACGAGATTCGTTGTAGGACCACCACCACTTCTTGGATTCATCCAAGAGCAGTGTGGTGGCGTTGTAAGAGGTATATTCTTTATCGAGTCTAACAATGGAGAATGCATATCGTGAGTGACAAAGAGAGGGGTCGACATCAATGAAGTCCCTCCGTTAGAAAAATGCCCGTGTTAGAAGGTGTCCGCAGACAGGTTCCAGCATAAGGTCTGTTTTCCATTAGGCGGAATTTTTCGAGCGAAAGTAAATCTAGCAAACGTGATTGGCTCGCAAAATAATTTCCCGCGAAAAAATCGACAGCAAGCCAATCATGTCGCTAGATTTATTTTTCGCTCGAACAAATTCTCGTGGTGGAAAACCGCCTTCGGTTTAGAGAAGCGTCTATTTTAGAAAGTTATTCGCATTAGAGTGGAGATTGCGTTACAGAACTGACCGAA
>JAODVM010197811.1:0-13705 GCA_025400095.1 Phenganax marumi
ACTTTTATTTTGATTTGTGTACTGAACATTTTGTTTTGAATTATGACTTTGGTTTGTGTATTGCACATAGGGGCCACTGTACAAATCAGTATTCCTGCAATAAATATTACATGACCGTTAATATCGTGGAAATTAATATTTATGCTCTAGATGAAGCCATTTGTAGTCCGGAAAACTAATACTGCTCATTTTCGGATAGGTGCATACAATGACATGCATGAGAAACCATGTGAACTACCTATTGAATGTCCGGCTTGATTATGCAAGCAAAGGTTTTGAAAGCAAACATGGGCAAGAAAGTTGATCCTAACGATGTTGAAAGGGCTAAAATTACTTATATGTTAGGCAATGACAGGTCTACACTGGAAATAGCACAAGAAATGAAAAGAGGCCATCGCACCATCAAGACATTTGTGTTTTCAAATAAGACAGATAGGAAAACACCTAAGAGATCCCATTTAAGGACATTGTCCTCAAGGGGTATTTGCAAGCTAAGGTATGAGATGGCAAAATCACCCCATGCAACAAGCAAAGCTATTTTTGATTCTGCTGGAGTCCCCGAATTGAGAAAAACAGCCCAATGCAAAACACCAAAAGCTCTTGGCAAAGTAATTAAACCAAAAATACGACTTCCACTGAGCAAGTATCACAAATTAAAAAGGTTAGAATGGGCCCACAGATACATGAAGACAGAATTCAAGAATGTGATATTCATAGATGAGTTTCGTTCAAGCCTCGATGGGCCTGATGGGTGGTCGTCTGGTTGGATACTTCGTAGGCACATACCTGGAGTTAGGATGTGTTGCCAGCAAGGTGGTGGAGGGGTAATGATTTGGGCAGGGATAGAAGGAGATGTGCTTATTGGACCTTTTAAAGTAGAGCCAGGAGTAAAAATTACTTCAAAATCTTATTGTGAGCTCCTTAATAAATACCTCATACGTATAGATATAGGAGGTATACATCGCCGACTCCTATACTGGAGCCTAGAAACAAAGCGTAGCAAAAATGAAAATCCAAGATGGCTGTCATGTTTATTCTGGCATGCATGTATACAACATTTATCAACTAAGTCTACTAAAGTGAATACAGCAAGCTTTTATATCTACTGTTATGCATAATTAACATAATACAATATTAATATATAATACAAAATTACATAATACAACATTCCTCTTCTTAAAAAAATTATGATAAACTATACCCACAAATTTCTGTTTTTCTTCAAAATCACTATTTTTTTTGAACTATCTAATTGATTTGCCCTATGAAACATGTCAAACTACTATTAACTAATATTCATACCTAATCGTTCTTACACCTATTTGGTTTCCGAATTATTCTTCCACTTCTAGTATTAAGGAGAGGTTTTCTATATTGTTTTTCAAGTGTTACCGGTGATTGTTCCTTTGACGTTTCTTCGCCAGGTGTCACATCATCATCATCACTTACTGGTTCTGTCACAACTGTGTCCTTTTCATTGCTTTGACTAATGGGATCATCACAATTATCCATTTGAAGTGATTTTGAGTTTTCTTCTTTTGTTTTCAGAATGTGTTTCTTATTTCTCCTGTAAATACTTCCATCTGGACTTTGTACATTGTATGACCTTGGAGTCTCTGCTTTACTAGTTACCACAGCTGGATTCCAAACTTTCCCATGCTTTATACGAACTTGCTCGCCTAGTGATATTGTAGGGAGTTCTTTGGAATTCTATCATAATACCTTTCCTGAAGAATTTTCTTAGCTACTAACTTTGAACTAGCTACATCTTCTTTAACAACTTTAGGCCGTAGTAGAGATTTTGTTGTGGGAGCCACAGATCTTAATCTTCTGCTCATGAACAATTGCGCTGGTGAGCCAATCTGATCAATGAGTGTGTTTTGATACTCCAAAATACTAATGTAAGGGTCTTTCCCCTCTCTGTTAGCTTTGTTTAGTAAATTTTTTACAGTATGTATCGATTGTTCAGCTAAACCATTGGCTTACGCATGATATGAACTGGTTGTCATATGTTGAAAACTCCACTCTTTGGAAAACTTCCCAAATTCTTGTTATACATACTGTGGACCATTGTTGCTCTTTACTTCACTTGGGATCCCATGTCTTGCAAATATAGAATTCATGTAAGTAACTACTGTACTGCTCTAGTGTCCGGTATCTTCGCAATCTCAAAATAATGTGAGAAGTAGTCCACAACTAAGAGATAATTAGAATTGTTCCAGTAAAACAAATCAGTGGCAACCATGTCCCATGGAAAGGTAGACGTTGGCTGAACCATCATAGGCTCTTTCAGGTTTGACGGTCGATATTCAAGACAGGTAGGACCTTTCAAAACCATCTCTTCTATCTGTGAGTTCATCCTTGGCCAATATAGGACATCCCGTGCACGCCTCTTGCATTTTTTCAATACCCATGTGTCCAACATGTATCTTCTCCAACATTTCTGGTCAAAGGGAACAGGGATTATGATCTTTTAATTTTTCAAGAGAATTCCATCAACCTCTGAGATTTCCTCTCTGGAATACCAATACTCCTTAATTTTGACTAGTGTCCCTTGTCTTGCATCTGGCCATCCGTTCAAAACAGTCTTCTTCAATTCCTGCAGTGATTCATCTTCTGTGGCCCTCCAGAGTCTCACCATCATATCATCTGTTGCCGGGAAATTGGACATCACCATGTGAACATAGCAACATATTTCTCTCTCAAACTCCGGATCTGTAGTGGGAAGTGGTGCCCATGATAGAGTGTCCGCTACCACCAGATCTTTACCCGGTCTGTGCTTGTAAGTGAAATCATATTTCTGCAGTCTTAACAACATCCCCTGCACTCGAAGAGGTGCATCCTGTAAGAATTTCTTTAGAATGATCTCAAGTGGCTGATGGTAATTTTTCAACCAGGATTTTCACGCCTTTGGGTGAACACGTTGAATCATTCCAGAGCAAATAGAACAGAGGGAAGCTCTTTCTCAATCTGCGCATATCTCATTTCTGCTTCACTCATTGAACGGGACGCATAGGCAATAGGTTGTTCCTCTTGGATCAGAACTGTGCCAAGACCATTCTGAGAAGCATCACAGCGCACTGTAATATCGGCTTTGTTGGATCAAAAAACTTGAGAACTGGTTTCCGAGTAAGGATTTCTTTAATCACATCAAAAGCTTTCATCTGCTCGTGTGACCAATAAAACTGTATATCTTTCTTCAACATTTCTCTTATAGGAGCTGTGATCGTCGCGAGGTTGGTTACAAATTTTGCCAAATAATTTACAGTTCCAAGTAGTCTTTCAACTTCTTTCTTCGATGAAGGTGTCGGCATCTTTCAAACTGCTTTAACTTTCGCCTCGTCTGGTTTCACTCCGTCTTCTGTGAAGATGTGACCACAATATGATACTTCCTTCACTTTGAACTTGCACTTGTCTGGATTTAAGGTAAGATTCATTACCTCAAAGCGTTGTAAAGTTGCCTCCAACCATGCATCATACTCCTGCTCATCCAATCCCCAGATGAGTATATCATGGATGTCAGTGGCCACCCCTTCAAGATCATCGAAATGCTGAAAGATTCTTTTCTGGAAAACTTCTCGAGCTGATTTAATGCCGAAAGGCATTCTCATGAAACACTATCTTCCAAAAGGTGTACAAAACGTCGTTGGAAGTTGGCTTCGCTCATCCAGTGGTATCTACCAATATCCCTGTTTTGCATCTAGTTTGGTAAACACGTTTGCTTTAGATACCTGAGATGCTATATCTTCTACCATTGGTAATTGGAAAAGTTCCTTCTTAATTGCTTCATTTAGAGGCTTCAGATCCAGGCATATTCGTAATCTCCCCGTACCTGGTTTCTCCACTATTGCAATTGAGTTGACTCATTCAGTCGGCCTATCCACTCTCCTAATAACTCCTTGCTTCTTCATTTCTTCTCACTCACGCTTCAAACGATCTTTTATTGCCACAGGAACTTTCCTCACTGGATTTACTACAGGTGATACCTTCGGATCCAATTCAATGTGATATGGCTCTTTCAGGCACGACAAGCCTTTGAATATCTCTGAATACTTCTCCTTTAAATCTTCCTTTTGATTACTGGCCATCACCACCTTGATTATGTCGAGTTCTTGCGATGCTTGAAAACCAAGTATAGGATACTGTTCCGTTTCACTCACGAAGAAGTTCAGTGTTTTGTTCATACATTTCAATGTGCATTTGCAAATAACTTTAAGTTTATCTCCAGTATAACTTGTCAATGAGGTCGTTGCTCTTCAGATTGGTTCCTTGGGTCCTTCCAGCTTACTATAGGTCGACATGGGAATTATGTTTGCTTGCGACCCAGTGTCCACTTTAAACTTGGTCGGTGTTCCAAGAACATCTAGAGTTATAAAACACTCATCTTCTGTCACTTCTGTTTTCTTTGACTGTTCCGGTTTCTTGCAAATCGTTCCCACAAATAAATGATCTGGATCCGCCTGGCTTTGGTCAGTTCCATGTACTTTTCTTTGTGTGACAACACTTTGCAAAGTGATTCAATTTATGGCATGCATGACAGACTTTGCCAAATGCTGGACATTGCTTGCTCGGACGTTCTTGCCCGCATTTGCCACATTTTATCACTGCGTCCGTGCTGCCCGATGATATTTTCTGTTTTTTTCTCTTAAATTTCGCTGGTCTACTTTCATTATTTCCTTTTTTTAACCCATTCTTTACCGAGTTAACTTTGACACTATCATCTTTGGTTTGATCTTTTAGTTGTTTACGTGATTCTTCATCTGCTTTGCGTATGCTAATGGCTTTGTCTAGAGTTGAATCTTGTTCACAAAGCAATTGAGCTTGAAGTCTGTCCGATTTGATGCCACAAATGATTCTATCCTGAATTAACTCTTCTTGTAACTCTCCAAAATGGCAATTTTTCACCAAAAGCCGTAGTTCGGTAACATATTGGTGAACTGATTCCATTGCGCTTTGCACGCGTTTATTAAACTTGTATCGCTGCATTGTTGTATTCTGCTTCAGTATGCAATAATCTTCAAACTTCTGTATCAATGGTTTTATTTTGTGGACTTCATTCATCTCAAACTCAAATGTGTTGTGCATATCCCTGCCATCTTGACCAATGATGTATAGGAAAGCGCTGCACTTCTCTTTCTCTGAAGCTTCTTTCATGCAGACATCCATATATAAATTGACTGTTTGTATTCATCTTTTCCACCACTCAGACAAATCACCATCACCCGACACAAATTGCAACTCTGGAGGTTGTCTTAATTTATCCATTTTTAGAAGCTAACTTCTCTACACTCTCCAATTTCTATCCAATTTGAAAATCCCACTCCTGGTACCATGTCATGTTTATTCTGGCGTGCGTGTATACAACATTTATCAACTAAGTCTACTAAAGTGAATACAGCAAGCTTTTATATCTACTGTTATGCATAAATTAACATAATACAATATTAATATATAATACAAAATTACATAATACAACAATGGCAACACAAGCAGGCAAAAAACTCCAGTGAGTATAGTAAACACTACAAAAATGGGCATTTTCTAGCGCTAATTGTGGGAAATCTATAAAGAATTTGACCTTGATTTTGATTTTATATATAAAGCTATATTTCATAGTGGCATATTTGGTCTTGTTTTGGCTTTTTTTGTTGTGGATCGGCAAAAATTTGCCAAAGTTCTGAATGTGATTATATTGGTAAATCATGGCCAAACAGGACAATTATGTTAAGTTTCTGCCACTTGGATGGCTTTCTATCGCAAACCACTTTTTCAGAGCGGACGTTTCTGAAGTGGACAGGAGTACCTTTGCGTAGAGACTTGAAATGTCATGTATCAGGTGCGTAAGGTGGTTGTCGCATGAGTTTCGAATATATAAATCCATGAATGTTAGCAGCGAAGTTGATGGACTCGTTTCATTGAATACAAATACATAAATAGGGCATACTCAGAGTATGAGCGGTCCATCTTAATAGATTAATGCAGAGCTAACTAAATTACAAACATACCAAAGTCTCTTAACTCCTTGATTAATTGTCATTATTACAATTACCCTATTCACTCTGCTTAACACTGTAGATAGTTCTCCTCTTTAAAAGTAGACATTTGTATCTTAATAGATTGTCTTCTTTTGCATTATTAGATGCTTGCATGGCATCCCAATGACATGAAACCTATTGATTACATTCTTCATGATAACCTAAATGTGAAAATCAATAAATAACCATTTGGTAAACAACCCTACTCTTATCAAAACCAAGGAGTCATGTCTATTGAGCAAATTGGTATATTTCTAGATGAAGAAAAGTCTGAATCAAACAATGTACTAGTATAAAAGTTTGATTGGGATTTTTGATCAACTTGATGGGCACAATAAATATATTCATTGAGCAGTTGTAATTGTTTATAACTATTGATTTAATTGAAAAGTTACTGCTTGCTGTCCATGCAGTTAAAAATATCATTTTTTTGTCTCAAACATAAATTTAACTATAATTATACATTCGATTGTATGTTGAATTAAAATTGTTAGGAAATACACATGGAAATTTAACAAATATGTCTGTGAATAGTAAAGTAAATAAATTACTAAAATTTGGACTTTCAACTTTTCAAACAATGACATACACTTAGGGAATATCTTTAGCAATAGGACATACTCTTTCCCTTCTAATAAATTACACAGTTTTTGCCATAGGTAAAAAAATTGCTGTGTTAAAGTATTTAAACTACACAACAAAAGGACTGTGAGAACATGACTACGAAATTTTTAAGCACTTTACTTGGACCTACTTTAGTTTTTTTTACAAGCGACAGTAAACAGTTTTGAAGTGAAAGTGCATGCTGTTCTTATAGATAGACCATCCAACTCACCCCATTGCAGTTTAAAGCTTAGAGCAATGAAAGGTTTTGAATACAAAAAAGTTTTATTGTTTAAAATTATATCAGTTACAATAATTGCAACAGGCACAAGTCAATACTAACTTTATTACTGCATATAATTCAGTAAATTAATGGATAGTATATGCAATGAGAAGTTATCATCAGTGGAAGTTATCTTACTGTGAAGTTCCAATGCTCTGGGATGATGATTATGTTAATTTTATGTATTTATGCAAAAAAGGTTATATAGACGTGCTTACAATACAGGTAGGAATACAAGAGAGAGACATAATTCAAAGAACTAATTTAAGTCACATGACCTAAGCATCATTACTTTAAGTAGCATGCAATATAGTGTGTCTTTACTAAAGTAGGTAAATATGATATTATAATGTCAACACTCCCACTTAATGTCACACTAACTAACAGAACTAAAATTATCAATGTCCTTTTTAACAAAAAAATTTTTTTCGAATGTCATTTTACTCAGTTATTTCAACAACACCTAGTTTCTTTCTTAATTTCTCAAATGGTGCTTGTGATAAGCCTTTTGTCATAATCTCTGCTATCATTTCTTCTGTTGGACAATTCTTTATTAATATTTCATTTAAGCTTACTTGTTCTCTAACATAGTGGTATGAAACATCAATGTGTTTGGTGCAATTATGAAACTTTGGATTCTTTGATAACTCTATAGCACCTTGATTGTCCTCGAAGATAGTTGTTGCATCACTTTGTTGGATTAGGATATCTGAGAGCAATCTTCTTAGCCATACTGCTTCTTGACAAGCAGTGCTGAGTGCCACATACTCAGTGTCTGTTGTGGATCTTGAAACACAAGCTTGTCTCTTGCTTAACCAACTTACAGCGTTTCCTTGAATCTGAAAAACATAACTCGTGGTTGCTTGCCTTCTACAAACATCTCCTCCCCAGTCTGCATCAGAGTAACCATTCGATGTAAGATTTGAAGCATCAGCAGTAAACATCAATCCATAATTCAAAGTTCCTAGAACATATCGTAGAACTCGTTTAATCCCTTGCCAATGCTCTTTTCCAGGTTTTGACATAAACTTTGACAAAACACCAATTGCAGCAGACAAATCAGGGCGACTAATTGTAGCGGCATAGGTCAAACATCCAATGGCTTCTTGGTACAATTTGACATCAACAGGCTTCTCACTTTTCGACAACGATTCGTACTTCTTACCTTGTTCTAAAGGCGTAGATCCTGGTTTACAGTTCTCCATGTTAAATCTTTTGAGAACTCCTTGAAGATAACTTGACTGATGGATTGAAAGTGTTCGCAATCTTCTGTTTCGTCTCATGGACATTCCGAGAACGCAATGCAGCTCCCCAAGGTCTAGAAATTTGAATCTTTTGCTCAGAGCCAGCTTTTCCTTTTTCATCATCTCTGTGTTGTTTGAGAAAAGGATAATATCATCAACATAAAGCACAAGTGTCACAAGTCTATCTCGCCATTGTTGCATTTTATGGATGTTACATATACGCAAGGGTCAGAACCACATTTTCTACAAACCATTAGACAATAGAAAACTGTCAATTGAAGTGTTACCACACTTTGCAGCTTGCTTTAAGCCATATATGCTTTTGTTTAGTTTGCACACATAATCTGGATTCTGTTCATTGTTGAAACCATCTGGCTGCCTCATATAAATCTTTTCTTCAAGCTCACCTTGCAGGACAGCTGTCTTCACATCCATTTGATGTATGTTCCAATCACAAATGTTGGCGACTGCTAATAATGACCTGATATTGTCATAACGAGCAATGGGTGCAAAAACATCTTGGTAATCCACACCTTTTTATTGAGAGTAACCTTGAGCTACCAAGCGAGCTTTGAATCTTTGTAGAGAACCATCTACATCTCTCTTTGCTTTAAATATCCAACGACTTCCCACAATGTTCTTTCCTTCTGGAGGTGGAACCAAATCCCATGTGTGATTTTCAATCAGTGAATCATACTCCGACTTTGCTGCTTCTTTCCATTTATTGGAGTGCTCTCCGGGAAACGCTTCTTCGATGTTGACAGTTGCATGAATGTCTGCAGTAAAGTCGTCAGCTGCATACACTTCATCATCAAATCTGACTGGCGGTCGTCGTTGTCTTTGCTCGTTTAGATTATGGACTTCTTGCAAAAATCTTTGTTCTTACGTTTCTCCCACTGGTTGATTATTCACTGCGGCAGGTACGTGCTCTTCATCATCTGATTCATCGTGATTTAAGTAATTGTCCACATTTGCTTAAACTGAAATCTCTACATCATTTTGAGCATTAATTTCAGGAATACTGTCATCAATCAGGATATAGAACTCTGTACTTCTTTTGACCACATCACCACCACCAAAGACATAGAATTTTCTTTTAGCAAACACAACATCTCTACTTAGTTGATGGGTCATATAATTCGTACCCTTTTTCTCCTTCAGGATAACCGACAAAGACACACTCACGAGACTTCTTCTCGCGCTGATTATCTGGAATGTGCACAAACGCTGTACACGCAAACACTTTGAGATTTGATACATCTGGTTTTCAATCAAACAAACATTCTAATGGTGTCAAATGTTTTTTTTTACGAATTGGTAGGACATCAATTTTGTATATATACAGCGGTGTTGATTGCTTCAGCCCAAATTTCAGGAGGTAACTTCGCGTGAAACATCATTGAGCGAACAGATTCCAAGAGCGTTTGGTTCATACGTTCTGCCACACCATTTTGTGCTGGGTTGAATGGGATGTGGTCTGGTGAATAATCTCATTTTCTTTCACGTACGCATCAAAAGCTTTCGAACACTACTCCCCACCATTATCAGAGCATAAGACTTTAATCTTCTTCCCAGAACTATTTGTAGCATAACTAGCAAATTTTTGAAACTTCTCCAACACTTCACATTTGTGCTTCATAAAATGCACTTGCGTATAGCGAGAATATTCATCAATAAATGCTACCAAGTAACACAAATTTCCAAACGAGTCTACTTGCATCGGACCACACACACCATTATGCACAATTTCATAGGGCTCCGTTGCTCGATATGGTGTCCCTTTGGGATACGGCCTACGGCTCTGCTTCCCCATAATACAACCTTTGCATACCAATTTGCTTTCTCTGTCTTTTACATCACCCATGCCTTCAACCACTCCACTTTTTGCTAACTTCGCTACTTCATTCATCCCCAAGTGACCAAAGTGATAGTGCCACAGTTCTAAATCAGAGTCCCTTTTTGCCATGTTCATTTGCTTGTTAGGAACAATCTTCAACACATAAAGTTTGCCTTGTATCTCACCACAAGCCAACAACTGTGAATTTCTTGTAATTTCACACTTTTCACCAACAAATTCAACAGACGCTCCCAACTTGACCATTGTTCTCACGGACAGAAGATTCTTTCCCAAATCATGAACATACATCATGTAGCCTAATGCATTGAACACGATCTCCTAAATCAGCAACAATGCGATACGTCCCTTTTCCACAAGCACAAATACTCTGATTGCCACCTAGATTAACCACACACGCTTGTTTGAATTCTGTGTAATTAACTGATCGATCCTTCTTATACGTCATACGCTGCGTAGCTCCAGAGTGAATAATCCAACCATTGCTTGAAATGTGAGATATAAACAATGCTACATCATTATCTATATCATCATTATCATCATTATCTTTTGTACAGAACGAGCTGATCCAGATCCTTTTGAATCCTTTGATTTTGAACTATCTTGATTACCATTCACATTCCCTTTCGCATTACGTTTTGGACAGTCTCTCGCAATGTCCCTTTTCTTGGCAATTATGACACTTTCCATGAAATCCCGGTTCGTTCTTGCCATGTTTTCCTCTTTTCTTCCATCGATTAGCGGAAAATGCATCCTTGTATTTCTTGGTATCAACATTACGATCAAAGTCGTTTAGGAAGCATATTCTTTACTTTCTCAAATGAAATATTTTCATCACCAACAGCATCGAGAGCAGTTATTGAAGGCTTGAATTCTTCTGGGAAACTACCGAGTAGCGGCGTCATTGCCAGTTCCTTATCATCTATGTCAACGCCAATCTCTTTTAACTGATCATGCAGTGATTTTAAGTGATTAATATGTTCCAACATATTGTCCCCAGAACGATACAGACATGAATAGTATTGCTGTCTCAGCCTAACTTTTTGCAAAATAGATTCCCGAGCGAACTGTTTTTTCAAGGTGTCCCATGCACCCTTGGCAGTCATTGTATCTCTTATGTGTATTTGTTGGTTGGGCTCAATAGCCAAACAAATATATGTCCACGTTCTTTTTGCTGCCAATCTGATGCTTTCTTTAACTGCTGCCACCGCATCTTCTCCAGGAGGTTCAGCCGATCCATCCACATGTTTGAGCAAATTGAAACTCTCAAGATACAGTCGCATGTTAAATGCCCAAGCTCAATAATTCGAACCATTTAGCTTCGCAATTCTTAGCACGCTATTAGAATCCGTTGCCATCGCCATCCTATTCGACTATTTTACATTCAAATGTTTAGTATTTCTGAATCTTGAATATACTTTGAACCATTCTAAGCCATTTTGAGTCATCCTGCGCCCATAACCTGTTAATTTTATGTATTTATGCAAAAAGGTTATATACAGTAGACGTGCTTACAATACAAGTAGGAATTCAAGAGAGAGACATAATTCAAAGAACTAATTTAAGTCACATGACCTAAGCATCATTACTTTAAGTAGCATGCAATATAGTGTGTCATTACTAAATAGGTAAATATGATATTATAATGTCAACAGATTATTCATCTACCACTATTAAATCTACAAGAATCAAGACAAAAAAGCGCTGGCCCCACTTAGAAAGCCTTCCAAATGGCAGGAATTCAACAAAGAAATCCTCGTTGGCCATGAGTAGCATTGCGTTCCTTGCTATAAACGACATTATGAAATATAGCTTTATATATAAAATCAACATCGGGGTCAAATTCTTTATAGATTTCCCATAATTAGCACTAGAAAATGCCCATTTTTGTATTCTTTACTGTGGTCACTTGAGCTTTTTGCCCGCTTGTACCGCCATCTTGGATTGTTCAATTTGCCACATGAATTGAGCCGAGTCGGCGATCTATACCTCCTATATCTATGCTCATACCCTGGATGGAAGAGCAGCCACTTTCTCTATGGAAGAGCACGATCTTCCAACATGATAATGCCCCCGCACATACTGTAGGTCGGAGTACACCTCAAACTGGCTTAAAAAGGCTGGCTTTAAAGATGATGGAGTGATTGTTTGGCCTCTGAATAGCCCAGATTTAAATGCCATTGAGAACTCGTGGGCTGTCATCAAGAGAAGGGTTTATTGCAACGGAAGGCATTTTACAAGCATTAATGACCTTTGGAGGGCTATAGAAGAAGTCGCAGCAGCAATAGCACCTAGTGAAATACTAACACTGACCACATCAGTTGACCAACGTCTTATTAAGATTGTTAAAAGTAATGGATGTCATGTCTCTGCATAATGAAATGATAACTTGTTGTATTTACTTAAAAATTATATTTAATACGTTTTGGTGTTTTCTTATACGTTGTTATTGGGTTGATTGCTTTTCTGATGAAGAATTTTGGCGCTGTATATGTTAAATGGCCAGTGAATAGAGCAAAATGACCAATTTGCATAATCAAAGCAAACACCAGTATCTTATCCTATTTTAAGAAATTGTGATTAAAAATTATTTCTTCTTGTGTTTCAAATTCTTTCTTCATCAAATTTACGTGTGTTCTTAGAAGAACCATAACCTGAAATAATTTTGATGAAGGCAAACTATTTACAGGTTTTTTCCAAAAAATAGTAATTTGCATAATCAAGACGAATGCACTGTAATTGAGTTGCAGAGAGACAATGGGTTAATACAACACCTTGTACGACCTGTCAAAAATTTCTGTCCTTGTCTTTTTTATCATTCATCATGGTGTCACAGGAGGTAAAGTATCCTAGTTACATTTACATCATTATTGTTTTCACATGTAATCCCTAATTAAAGTGATAAAGATTACTAGTTCAGTCTACTGTACATTAACAAATCTATCTCTGCCAGGCAATTTGAGCAACTTTCTTCTGTCTTATTTTCCATTTTTGCTATTGAAAATCTCTAGATCTCTTGCCTCAATAGCAAGTTCTGTATTGTCTGTTATGCAGAGTATGATGGACTCTTGATTGAGTGTATGCTTATTCTCTGTTAATTGCCAAGGAATATACACCGATCTAATTTCATATGTGAAGTGGACTTGTGGTTGGATTGATATCTTCAGGTTTTGTGGAATGCTGTGAACGCCACCGTGTGGTCTTTGCATCTTTAAGGCTCATCATTTGGATGTTGGCTAGTGTTTATCCAATTGAAGTACTTTTGTATAGTAGTCATTCTGTCAAGACACTGTTGACGATGCAATGGCAAATATCCAGTCTTTGATTAATTTGACATCAATGTAAGGTTTGTGGTCAATGTGATGTGACACGTCCCTGAAGTCATAATATTGAGTTGACAAAGTCGACTAAAACTAATTAATGTACATAACCAAAATTATCAATGCCAAAGATTGTGCATTTTACCTCTTTGTATTATTTCATGTTGTGATAACTGTCTTTAGTTAATTTGACTTTTTTTGTTCATACCAATGAGAAATGGGGCTTTGGTGGCGCAATCGCTAGGACTTGCGCCTTTCACCACTGAGGTTGCGGGTTCGATTCTCAGTTCGGACTTAACTTTCTCATGTGAAAAGAGTCTGTCAACTACTCTGCCGAAAGTCGTAGGTTTTCTCCGGGCAACTCC
>JAODVM010197922.1:0-13705 GCA_025400095.1 Phenganax marumi
TGATGGTCTCTGTTTAGGGCACTTGCCAGGTTAATGGCGGCCGCTTACGCCAAAATCAGTGGCTCGAAGACTAGGTCAGACATCTGTTAGTCTCTCATCTGTGACAAAACCTTGTAGCCTTTTAATCATCATGAAAACATTCAAAGAACTTATAAACAATCCATAAGGAACAAACAAACAAGCAAACAAGCAACAAACACAAAAACAAACAGACAAACAAACAAAGAATCAAACAAATATACAGACAAACAAATACACCAACAAAGAAACACATAAACAAAAAAAACCAAAAACGCAAGCAGGCAGACGAACACATACACAAAATTACAAATAGAAAAACAAAAATGCAAAGAAGTACACACAAACAAATAGAAAAAGAAAGAAACAAAGAAAAACACACACAAGCAAGCAAGCAGACAAACAAGGACAATATTAGATGCAATATGGATTATAGGCAACTACGGAGAAAGAACTCTTTGGCAGGCCAGAGCGAGAAAGTGCTAAAGATACTTGTACTAAAGAACTGTGGTCATGATGAAAAATTTAAGAAAAAATTTAATTCGCATAAATAATCAGCTCTATGAGTAAAGAAATAATCTTCAAACCTCCACTTTGTTTGCTGCATAAATACCAACGAATGTTTCAGGGGAGGCTTTGTAACCAAGCTCGACCATTCCAGATCCCAAAGCAGCCGCATGTTCAAGGACCTGTAGAAAAGCAATAAATTAGGGTATACAATAAACTGATGGCAAAGCTATTGATCCCAGGTCAAAGTGAGCAAGTTTTTCAGCTCGGTTTGCTGCAACAAAATACCTCATTGTATGTCATCCATTGGTAAGCACCATTCACCTGGGTACCTAAGCACGGTTTGTCACCTTCAAAAAAACATTACACTGTTATTCACTATATTCAGGAAAAAAAGAAGTGGATTTGTTGTATATATTTTGAACTAGCACCCTCTCTTTACCGAGCCTCCCCCCCCTCAACAATATTTTTAAAATTTTATGAGCTATCCTGGCACTATATCGTTGGAAATTATGGTAGGCTAGGCTAAATCATGGAAGTACAATGTACAATATATATGTACAATACAATACAATACAACAAAATGATTCAGCAGTACCATACAAACTGTAAGTGCACATGAACAGCCCTGGTAACTTCCTGTAACAATTACACCAGTCATATGATTGGACCAGTCGCTACAGGAAGTGTATCAATGTTTTCATGAAATGAATTCATTTGCTTGAGCAAATGAGTTGCTTCAATATTCTTGGCACACTTTCGTTGCCTGACGGCTGTAACTAATGTATCAATTCTTGTTGCTAGCAAATAAGCATGCAAATTTGAGAAAGCATCTGAATGAACCAGGTCCCTTACCTGATATTTCAGCTCCTTTAAGATATGCTTCATAAACAGTTGTTATTCCATTGTAGGTACCCAAAAGCTCTTCAGAAAAAGCACTTCTTTTTGCTCCTGGAAATTCCTGGAATATACCAGTACAAATGGTATTAACAAAATTCAATTTCAGCACCATGGTCAGTGTGCCTTAATGTGCCAAATGATACCTGGAAACAATGTTTTAACTCCTAACTTTAATAACTTTGTATATTGTAAGCCAAGATAAACAACGGTTAGGGGTAAGATAGATGATTTCAACAAGAATCCTACTTCTAAAATCTCTATAAACCAAGAAAGTATCTTCTCTCTAGTTCTCATATTTCTTTCAAGTCACGTGCTCTTACTCGCGCCCATAACAGGCAAAGGGCAGTTGCAGTCAGTTTCTGAAGCACAATTTTCCACTACAAAACGCTGACCAAGCTGCATTGCAGAGTAACCCACTACACTGCAAGGCACTCCATTCACAATCTATCAACAAACACTATGCGCCCAAGTTATATACTTTACTCTTTCTAATACCAGATGATTTTACTTGTCAAGGGGAAATTACTCTTGCCAGTTACTACTACTTGTATGCAAACGTAACCTGCAAACATTTCATGTTTGCTTACATTTGAAAGTTGCCAACAAACAAGAAAACACAATTTCAGTTAACAGCTGCTCACAAACGCTAGTACAGTGGAACCCCATAATACGATCACTGTTCGGCCGAGCATTTTGGTCGTATTAATGGGGTGGTCGAATGGCAGGGTTCCACTTTAATAGGCTAACTGAACGATCTGTGAATAATCTTGTGTTTAAGCCTATTGCTTCTGCCTTAAATTTTCATGAATTAGCCTTTCTCACGACGCCATTTTTGGAGTACTATCTGAGATTGTAATCAAGAAATATAGGTTTTGAATTGTCATCGTTCTAAATAAAACCTTTATAAGTTAATTTACGGTTCAATTATTGAACAACGGTTTTCATACAGCTTAGATTTTTCTGATTTTGAAATATTTTTTTGACGAAAAGTACCCCAAAAATGGCGTCGTGAGAAAGGCTAATTTGTTTTTCGCAAAAGTTTTCAAAATCTCCAGTTAAATCCTAAGTTGTCTCAAGTTTGTCCCAGATATTACTAATAAATATATATGTTCAAAGAAGAACAACATTTTTCGTTCACAGGTTGATAATGGCTACAATATCTGGTCATTTCAAGGAAAATTGCTCCAACGACACCCGATTAGCCAGTTTTGTCAAATACTATGGCGACCCCGACCTCCAACTTTGCTCTCTGACGATCAAGTCGCGGTATGTGCGACGTCATCATGGCGACGTAGAAATTTTCGTCATGATGGTGGTGATATTACGATTATTACGTACTATTGACGTAGTGGTTTTTACGTCACGACATTGCGTTGAAGTTGAAGACTGAAGTTTTTCTTTTTGCGGAAAATTTAGAAAATTAAATCAGAGATTAAGAAATATCACAAGATGTTTGATAATAAAGACAGAATGAATCAGAAGAAAGCGTCTAAAGTAAGGCGAGAAATTCAAGAAATTTGAAGTACAAGTAGAACAGGGATCTCGTTATATATCTGAGGATTTTTGCAGGAACTGATTGAGAAACGGCGAGCAATGATGCGAGATTTTATGGACTATCGCGATCGCAAGAAACGCGAATTTCAGGAGCAACTTGATCAGAGGCGAGAGTTACGTAAAGGTAGAAAAATTGACAAATAATTTTCCTGTAGTCTTGAAGAGGAAAACTTGTAGAAGTGAGCTTCTTGGCGCTACTGTCACAGATGAGCAGATGTCCGACTTCCCCAAAATTGCGTAAGCCAATTTTCCTGAGATTTCAATGGCGGCCATTAACCTAGCAAGTGCCCTACAGAGAGGCATTCACCCCGCTGAACAAATGATTTTGAAGGTGGCACCCGGGGGGTGACGGTCTCTGTTTAGGGCACTTGCTAGGTTAATGGCGGCCATGCACTTACGCCAAAATAATAGGCTTGAAGACTAAGTCGGACATCTGTTAGTCTCTAATCTGTGCTACTGTAAGTACTGCACTTTAGGGAACACCTTACGCCGCTGAACATCCAAAACACATATTGGATTGAGAACGCTGAGCCTGTCTTAATCCTAACCTGGTGTCCGCTAGACTGGATTCTAGCCGTATTTTGCAAAATGACATCTTATACTGTTCGATTTTTTGCAGTCTGAAGTTAGTTGAATCAACAGGTCGAGTGCTCAACGTCCATCACTTCATATGTTTTAGGTTGTGATGATCTTGAGCAGGAAGTTGATGACTTTGAAGAGGAGAGTGTTGAATTCTTTATTAAGGAAGAACAAACTATCGTCGAGTAATCTCCCCCCCTGGGACTTTTCGTTCTCGCCCCTCCTGGCATTTTGAGGTATCTTGGAGCTCTGATCATTTGGTCTTTTCTGGTGACAGGTAGCATATAGAAACGAGAGAAAACAGTGAATTTCGGTGTATTTTGTTCACGTGATATAGTAATTTGTTCACGTGCTTTGCTTAACTTAATCTTGGTGTTTGTATCGTGATATTTAGCTTAGTGACTAAGTAAGTGATTTTCAGTCGTAAGAATGAACGTATATTCCATGCTCTTTGACTTGATCAAACACACCATGTACGTTTTAAACGACATTGGGGTCGTCTCTGATCAGAAAATTATGATAAACATTGTTTTGAGCTTTCAGTCATTGAAAAAATTACGTTTAATTGGATTTTTGCTTAACCTAACCGCTTTGGTGTTGGTTTTTTTGTCGTTTATCAAAGCAAATCTCTTTCAATAGGCATGTGCGCATTTCATATTGGTTCTACAGTTTCTGTTTTAGCTAGCCGTGGTATAAATAGTCGAGCTTGTTAAATTTAACTATTGGCCAATGCAAAAACAACTTTATCCGTCTAAATCCGCCAGTTTTCATTGCATATTAATCGCCTGCGTTAATACAACCGACCATTGTTTTCTTGTTTTGTGGTGGTGTGTGCCCGTAGGGGCGTCAAGCCAAGCACGCTTCAGTGTATCTACTTGACATTTTGCGGTCTGATTCTCTCTATGAAGCAGGATGTATAATACTGTGTATTAGTCCTTCTCTGTCGTGTGAGATAAGTGCAGCGTAGCGGTAGTTCGTGCGTTCATCTGATATGGGTGACCGCCGATAGAACTAATGATTTGTGATGAACCGTTTTGATATGGACGACGTGAGATATCCGAGGAAAATTAGGCAAGATAAGCGGAAATATTTTGGGTTTTTTCCACGTAATTATTCATAAGTTGAGCTGACAAGCTACTTGATTTAAATTGGCGGAAAAACTACTGAAATAGTGGAACAGTTGTGTTGAACTAGTATTTATTTCTGCGTATAGCAAATATTGAATTCAAGAACATTTGGATATATAATTTCTACACAAATCAGTCGTTTTCATCCACGTGCCAAGCTATAGAACTTTCAATCTATTGATTGCATTTCAAGTTTGCGAATTCGACTTCAACTCGTGTCAGTGAAGACAGCTTTTCAGAGTTTATTGTGTTATAGTTTGTTGCAGACTTGAAACTAGATTTGACGATCCTTCATGCACCCTCCTTCTCAGTGTACATGGATTCTATGCCACCAAAATTATTTTGAAGTGTACAGTACTGAAGAAATTGTAGAAGGTGGAACATTCTTTTGTTGATGTCTTTCGTGGGAAGATTAAAGTTATATCCCGACTTAGATAATTTTCTCAATTATCGACTTCTCTATTGATTGCTGATACTAGCAAAATGCCATGCGTTCACTTACTTTTTTGTTTAGAGTCATTGAGCCAAGTAAGAATACAAGTTTGATTAATCTTTCAAGTAAGTTTTTCATATTGCTTTTTAAGAACTTATTATTTTCCTTAGTCTTTGAAAGAAATACTATAGTTCATTGCTCCTTGCCATTTACAACCCATCTTTGTATATTTCTGCTAAGCGTTTGTTTTATATTTGACTAAAGGTTGTGTTGTCCTCCAACGGAAAAGTCTGCAATTCCACCAGGCAAGTGAATTTTTATAGTCCATTATATTGGCTAGTCCTTATAAATACGAGACTTTCATTTCACAGTCACAAAACGTTTTCGTTTGTGAAAATGTATATTGAAGAGAAATTTGCAATGCTTGTACTTCTGCTCGATATATATAGAACTGAATTGCATTCGAGATGTTTTTTCATTAATTTTTAACTGTCTAGCCATGTTTTTTTATGAAAAACTATAGCTGTTGAAAGTTATTGATATTTATTGAAATTGACGGATCACTTGTCTTCTGCACGTTCATTTTTCTCATTGAACTGCTTCAAAGGCATGTCTTTCAATCGGTTTACTCAAATCATAAAAATATTAGCTATTGAAAATTGATTCATTGGTTTAAATCTTTGTGAAATTAAAGATATTCAGGAAGTTTTATTTTGTTTCCGTTTTATTTTTCACATTTTATAAATTGTTGGTGAATATAAAAATGACAAAATTATAACAGTTTTTTCATGAAAATCGAAGCGTTAAGCCATTTGTCAATGACAGCTTTAGGCAATAAATTATATACATATACATAGTGACCAAAAACTATAAACAGCAGATGTGTGAAATGATTCAAAGTTTATAAATACCAGGCTATAGAAAGTCAACTATAGCTTTTTATTTACAAATTTTTCAGCTGTTTGTAGCTTTTGCATTTGAATAAATTATACCTCTCGTTTGTGAATCGAAGATTTTACCTCGATTTTTACCATTTTTTACCAAAAAATATCGAAATATAACTGAATTTGTCAGTTGTTTTGCTTTGAACCATAAGAACTAACAACGTTTGCGAAGTATTTTTAATACAAATACGAAAGTCCTTCTCTTCAACAATTATAGAAAGTCTGATTTCATGTAAAATTAAGCAGAGGGCGGGAATTTTTTAATGAATATTACTTGTGGGCTACAGTCTAGTCAAAATTTACTTTTCTATTGAAAAAAAATAATTTGTGCTTCGCGTTTCAACTTTGTTGACCTCGTTTGTGATGTTTTCACTTTTTCAGTATTTTCTCAAATAAAAATGCTTGTTTCAGACGTTATTTGGTGACTGGTATAGCAATTCATTTCATTCTAGGAGGAGTAGAAAACACTCTCGTTGAGCTAAAAATATGTTTTAATGGCACTTTTCCTCTTCGTGACTGGTAAAGCTTGTAATTACATGGATAAATGTTAAATTTGTCTGATATGACCGCATTTGTCGGTCAGTTTATATCATATCATTCGTACACAGACTTCACGGGTGTCCATTGTCACTTGCATAACATCGTCTGAAGTTCGCCGATATTGTGAATATGAGAATGAGTGCAATAAGCATAACTGATGCTCTTGAAAGGTAGACGAAATTAAATTTAAGGTTTTTTCGTCTAGGCTTCTTTGGGTCATCCTATTTCCAGATTTTGTTGGTAAGTAGTTGTATTTGTCGAGGTATTTTGCGTTGTATGACGCACAAGTTTGGTAAACTCAGTTGATGTCTATGCTCTATGCAAATTAACATGTGTGAAAACTAGTGTTGGTAATCTTTTAAAGTAGAAGATGGCCGTTGGTCGAGTTGTAAGTCACATATTTCATTGAAGGTTTTAGATTGCATGAGTATTCCCTATCTGGCGTCTTTAACTTAGAAAAAAGCACGAATACATCAAGTTTAGTTTCCACTTCTTTTATCAGTTTGAACATTTCTCATTGTTCTGTGGGCAATTTATGTCGTCTAGTTAAAAAAAAACTGAAGATATGCATGTCCAATAGTATATGGCTAAAATGCATCAAAAAGTTAATCATTTTCATCAACGTTTTTCTTGTTCTCGATGTGTCTGGTATTGTTTTCATGAAGCGTTCGTTTTCTTTGAAAATTCTTTAGTGACTGCGATCTCGCCATGTGTGTACTATTTATAATTGCCCGCCAATGGAGATATTTTTTTTGTATTTTTCACCGTGCGGTGATTATTATCTGCATGCATGTTGATCATCTCAAGTTTGTGTACCGTTTAAAAGCGTTAAGGTAGATTTAAAGCCGTTTGCGTTGTATTATAATGTGTTTTGCGGTTAGACGCGAATGCGCACGACAGCCTTCAAACTTGTGACGTCAAACTATAGTCTCCAGTTCCCTGTTGGAAGCGTCGTGTTTTTATAATTTACCTATCGTTTGACATTTGACAGCTTAAAAGGCTCAACCTCAGGAAGATTTTATCGCAATCTTTTTTCAATTAACGTTTAATAGGAAAAACTCGTGTTAAAAGCTGACAATCCTCAGATGAGTTTCATTTGCGATTGATATTTCTGAAAAAGCAACGGAGTTTTGTCACTTACTTCATTGCTTGCATGGGAATAATTCTGTACAAGGGTTTTACTCAATAGTTTGCTTCGAAAGTTGTAATTTTAAGGTTAGTTTTACTGATGTTTCGTAATATTTAAACGGTTTTTATTAGCTACTTTTAAATGAGGACTACCTGCTTTAGTCCTTGTCGGAAATATCGTGTAGGTAATGATGAATTTCACGCCGAAACGAAGCAGAAATTGTAGGCGATTTTTCATCTTTTATATATTAAATCATTGCACTTTTCTTTCGAGTTTTTTACTGCGCAGAATTGATTGCTTTATACACAATATATACATCTAAAGAGATAAGCTTGATTTGTTGTACTTGTATTTACATATTATTTGCTTGAGCCAACGCCGGTCGATAGGAACACGATTGAAATAAATAGTAATATTTTCTTTATAAAATGATGCATTTTTGAAGGATATTTAGAGGCAACAGCGAGTCAAAGTCGGAATGTTTTCTGACTGAAAATATGTTGTCTTATTCTGTGTGTTTGTGTGTATTGTTTTCGCATTGTGTTTATCGATGTTAAAAAATCCTTCTTTCCCGCCCTAATAACAACTGTATCCAAACTGAAACGCTTGTCAAAAAAGAGACACAAGATCGTTTCATTCTAGTGTTCGTAAAACATCTTTTGCCTTTTAATTATCGTAATTAATGTAGAGATAGCAATATTTGTGTGTCGTTGAGTGGAGTGCTAGCTTGTTCATTAGTAAAAATCAGCTGTGATGTTTGTTCAGCTGATGTTTCAATTTATATTCCCGACTTAACGGAAATCCGTGCGATTTTCAAAAACGTTTTCAACCGTTATCTTGGTTTTTAAGTGTTTTCCTATAAGTTGCAACTAGTTGTGTAGGTTTTGTTGTAAATTGCATCTATCAACGTTTCGAATGCAAATGTTTGGTATATCGATGATTTTACAAAGTATCTATCCTTTCGACGAAAAGGATCATTTTCGTCAATCATTCCGCTGTCGAATCTTATGGAAATTACGTCAAAAAGAGAAAATTTTTGGCCAATACAATATTCCTTTTCATGTGTACATCTTTCTCATTGCAGGGACGGTGAACGCATTGTATAGCAAAATTTAAGGTACGCTTTAATGAAATACAATAGCACTTGTTTAAATGGCATACATTCGATTAAACGCCAAAGTTGCTTTGATTCTTAAAAATAACGTAAAGATCGATACGATTGTTGCATGGTTTGCCCATGTGCATGTTTTATGTGGTCTATTTTTACACGTCTTGTTTGTATCTATGTATTTTGTGATAGTAGCTATATGTCATAAATCTGTCTAGCTTCATATCATTGTATTTGCATCTTCCTATTTTGTCTGTCGTCCCTCCTACGATATGTTCGTGATAACAAATGATTGATTTGTCGTCTTTTGAAATGCCAAACACATAAAATATTAAACTAACATATTGATTTGAAATTGTGTATTTACTGAACGAATACCCTACAACTGAGTGAAACGTCTAAAAAATGGTTTTCTTTGCCAAGACAACTGGAATAATATTTTTTGCGAAGTTTTTGTGATTAACACAAATTCTAGCATCTCTGGAAGAAATCACTGTTCTTCTAAATTCACGCTAAAATCACCAAAAGTGAACAAGCAGTCCTGTTTGTTTTGTACCTTGAGGAGATAAAACTGTTTCGCTACATTGTGCAGGCGTATCATTAACTTTCAAAGCAAAAGTACTCCAGAAAACTTGTATCTTTCATCAGCTTTGTTCAAAGAAGCTAGATTTATTAACAGCTTGAATGAGACTTGACTACTTTTGTTGTGAAAATTTGGTAAAATGCTGTCAAATTTTCACATTGTCAACGAAGACAAAGTGTGACATACTAATTAATGTTTTGCCGTGTTGTTATCAATTAAGGAGGCAGGTGTGAGCCCTGGATTACCCGGCGAGAATTGACAATATACTTAAATTCTGAGCCAACGGGAAGTCAAATGCTTATCTCTTTGTCTTTATATCTACTCCCTGTAGGTCTCCCTAATATAGAGACGAGAAACTTCTGAATCATTGATAAAAAGAATCTTCTCTGGCGAAAACGATTTTGTGACAAGAAGATTTTCCAAGAACTGTACATTTTGGTGAGTTTGGAAAAATTTTAGCATTCGTTTCAACGAAGGATGTACTGTTCAAGAAAAGTTCATATTTGATATAAAGTTCATATTTGACTCTGACTAAAAAGTTTCAAAATGTTTCGACTACAACAACGTCAGTGTTTAATGTATTGGCAACTACTATCAGTATCCGTTATTATACACATATACTTTACAATATGGAAGAATTTACCAGATCTTGTTTTAGAAATTCATTTATTTAGAGATGGTGATCACTCGGAGAAAATCACAAAACATTCATCCGCCTCGGCGCGCCCAAAATAACTATTTCATTTATAATTTTTTTGCCTAGTTTGTAGCAACTCCGAGGCTAGACCCTTCTCCCAGGGAATGGTAATGTCATGCAACAATACCACAGACGAGATCGGAGAGCAACTGGGATCCCCTAGGGATCCACTGAAGACGGATCCAGGCACTTTATTCCGCGTCGTCTTCTGGTGCTCTCTGGGGATCGTGGAAGCATTCTCGTTGCTAGGTAACGTCATTATCATATATATAATTGCAACTCGCAAGAATTTGCACACGAATACCAACTGGTTCTTGTTATCCTTGGCTATATCTGATCTTGGGGTACCTTTGTTCATTATTCCGTCTCATTTGCTGTGTACTGAAACAGAGGTTAGTTGTAATACTGACGTCACTACAGCGCTTTACAACTTCGCATTGTTCGCTTCGGTGTTGAACCTCTGTGCGTGCACTACTGAAAGATATGTTGCAATCCTTTATCCATTCAAGTACATCCACCTTGTAAATCAAAAACGAGTAATGGCTGTACTCTTTCAAGTGTGGTCGCTACCATTACCCCTGTCTATCCTACCTGTGATCCTAATTCCCGGAGACTTCCAACTTTTCAATCGTATATACTCGTTAACCCAAGTTATTTTATTCATGATTATACCAAGTGCTGTGATGTTGGCTGCTTTCTGGCGCATACATAGAGTTGCCTCGTGGCACGCTGACCAGATTCGTCGGCTCAGCTTAGTACCGGAGGAAGTTGCCCATGGCGGAAGACAAAAGCTGGTGTCAGAAGCTAGATCAACGTTGAAAGTCTATGGGGTAGTCGTGCTCGTTTTTACCCTCGGTTGGTTGCTCTCTGCGTATAGAATGATTAAGAAAAACTTCCTGCTCCATGATGTGCCTGTTGAAATTCACTTTATTTCACGGTTTTTGTTAGTTTCAAATGCCGGGATTAATCCCTACATCTATGGTCTTCAGAAGTCCGATATTAAAAATGAGTTCTTGGCTGTCTTGAGAAGAAGACATCAGGCTTACGTGACTTCGACTGCTAGTAATTTTAACAGTAATAATGAATTTGTGCGCAATGATACTGACACTGTTTAAAGAGATGCCGTTATTTTACTTTGCATGACTGCAAAGTAAAATAACGCTGCTCAAATAGCATTTGCAATATATGTATAAAATGAATTGCGGTCATGAATTGTGCTACTCAGGCCTCAGGGCCCAAAGTAATTTGGCGCGCGCCGAAAAAGTGCAGTTCAGTTTATAGCGAGGTCTGCGTTTTTTCAATGTAATGTGCAGTCCAGTTTGTAATGGGGTCCTGTGGTTAACGATCCAGTTAGTAATGAGGTCTGTCGGCCATTCCGCAATGATTGAGGTCCTGGACTGGGTCCTGGAAACGATCAAAACAAAATGGCTGAAAAATTTTTAAAATCTTAAAGTTTTCAGCCAAATGAATTGTTTAGGTAATGAACGCTCACGAGCATTGTGCCAACTGTATCTTAGTGCAATGTGCAAAGACAGAATGCCCTGTGATATCCTGCAAGTTTGGATGTGGTATGAAATTGCATGAGTGTAAAGTAAAGGACCACGTTTTTATTTGTCAAAATCGTAAAGTGCCCTGTGTGAACGCTTATTATGGTTGTCCTCTGACGTTGGTTCGGTCTCGGCTACTCACCCATATTCAATACTGCCCTGCTAGTGTTATACTATGCACTATGGAGTGGGGACGCAAGCCATTGCATTCAGAAGAACGTTTAAAATGGGTGCCATTCAAACAACCTAATCCCGCTTTAGTCAAAGGTTATTTAGACGTTGAATTTGCTTTACACGACCAGAAAGTTATCAATAAAATGACGCAGCAACGGTGCAAACAAGGAATCACTAGAAGGAATTCAGCGAGACACAACTCAGATATGAAATTATCTTACAAGCGTGCGAGCAATTATCGAGAAGAAATTACGAGTAATGAGATTAGGAATGATGAAATCAAGAATGCTAGTTTAATTTTGGATGAATTAGTCATAGTAGAAAGCTCATCATCGAGAGATGAAGAATTGAAAAGTCGTGAGTTGCCATCTCCTGAAAAATGCTCATTGAAAGATGATGTGCCTGATGATATCCCCAAATGCCCTTCACTCATAGACACCCAATCGGGTTTGGGGTTGAATCTGAATTTAGAAATGATTGCAAAGTTTGGACGTCGTGGTTTTATGTATACCGTGCCTTGCGGACAAATTTTACAGCGACGTGAGTTTCCAGCTCACTTTAGAAACGTTCATAGTGAAATTCATGGTGGACTAGGCTGGATTGAACACCGATGTCCATTAGCAAATTACGGATGTCCATATGCAGACCATCAGCTCTTACCATCCAACCAAGAGGGTAGCATCGTATTCAGCCAAGATTTGGGAGTATTTGGAGTGAAGTGCATCAATGATTCTGATGTTACAATGTCATCTACACAGTCATTGCTGTTGTGTCTGCCTTTTGAAGTGCTTGAAGAAATTTGCCAGTGGTTAGATGGATTTAGTTTGAATAATTTGTCGTTGACGTGCAGAACATTGCGTCGTCAGGTGACGAGTTTGCTGCACAAGCAAGGCGTCGTCATACCTCAGTGGAAGAAAAGGGTTTATGAAGATGGGTCAGCCTCATGGAGTCTTTCAGGAAAAGTAATGGTGGTAGAATAATACACCATGTCGACAAACCAGTCTGTGTCGACTGGATATGAGTTTGGGGGTGAAAATTACAAATGCAAAACCTGTCTAGGTATTTTTTTCTTGGTACAAATTGTTTTGGTTGTGTGTTTTTTGACTCCATGTTTACGCTTGGCAAAAACGTTTTGCGATAAAAGAATTTTATACAAGTTTTGTATTAATAATTTTCACCCCCAAACTCATTCCCAGACTTCACCAACCAATTTGTCGAATTGGTGTATTGTGCATTGACATTGGATAACTCTATCAGCTCCTAACTCTTCTTCCCAGAGGTTCCAGTAAGAATCATCTCTTATTGATCCAGTATTACTACAGGAGGAAACCTAGACTAAACTATGTTCATACTTGATCGTTCTATCAGTTCTTAACTGTTTTTCCTGGAGATCCAGGAAGAGTCATTTCTTATTTATCCAGTGTTACTGCAGGAGAAAACCTAAACTAAACTAACTATATTCATACTGGATAGTTCTATCAGTTCTTAACTGTTCTTCTTAGAGATCCAGGAAGAATAATTTCTTATTGATCCAGTGCTACTACAGGAGGAAACCTAAACTAGCTGTATTCCTTGTCATTAAGGTGTGGTTTTTCACAAAAGCATTTTCTGAAGTGGATCAATGGGTATGGTCAAAGTCTCCAGGTCTGGTTCAACATTTTGAAAAATGCCCGTACTTCAAACAGCATAGGCCGAAAAAACCTTATAAAATTGTCGAAATCTGACTGATTTTATAGACTACGTTACAAGCCAAATATGCATAGTAATCGTCGTAAAAAAAGAGTCAAGAGGGAGTTTAAGCTTCGCGTTCAAAAGCTACGGCAAACGGCAGAGCCGTTTTTCTTGGCAGACTTTGTTCGCCTCTC
>JAODVM010198033.1:0-13698 GCA_025400095.1 Phenganax marumi
ATAAATATATACAATAATAAATGTATACAATAATAAATATATACAATAATAAATGTATACAATAATAAATATATACATGGTGTACCATCAAACAAATACTGATATTATGTATATCTTATCAACATTAGGAATGAACATTTGGACATATTCGAGACTGCAGTAGAATGCATTAACAAGTAATATTGCTAAAATATTAATATTCATTTTTTTAGGTTTTTAATTTTAGTGATGATGATGCAGTGACAGAAGATGAACTAAAAACCATTTTACTAAGTTCCTTGCAATCGGCAAACACGATCCTAGACAGTGTTGGAGACACCACTGCTACAGAAACAAATACAGACGTCAAACCTTTGATTGAAACTGTCTCTGAAATAGTCCAAAATGCTTTCAATACTTGTGATAAGTCCAAAACTGGCAAATTGTCAGCCAAAGAATTCAGTACATGGCTTCATAAAAATCCACATATTATGGACAACGTTTTCGGATGGCAATGTCCGAAACCTGAGTTGGGTCAGTGGGCTAACGAAACAGAGACAGCAAACTCGAAAAGTTTACAAGAGCTGTTTGGTGGTCATGCCGGCCAGAATATTTCAGGGGAAAGATTTTTTGATTCTCTGGGAAGTGGACTGGAGAATGCTAGCCAAAATGAATCAAATAAAGGTCGGAAATCTGAAAGCATGTCTCCATTGCCTAGTCCAAAACCAGTGCCTAGCCCAACCAAAGTACACAGTCCAAAAAAAGTGCTTAGTCCAGCAAATGTGCATTCCTCGCCAAAAAAAGTCAAAACCCATAGCAAAAACAATAGTATATCTGAAGCAGTCAACCTACCAGCTCTGGCAGACAGTAGTGCTGCCGTACAAGCAGACACCAAGCCAACACCGCCAGATAAATCTGAGTCTCACCTATTAGCCATTGAGGCTGAAGAGTCCTTTACCGATTCGTACGATTACTACGCTTCAATTTGGATTCCTTCTTCAGAAACGAATTCGTTTCTTCAGGCAATAAGAAGCAATACGTTGAAGCCAGAAAATTTGAAACCTCCCGAACTAAATGCACCTTTCGTTGCATATGATACGCCTCAAGTAGATCCAGTTAAAGAGCTTTTGGCGAAATACCTCGGTGGTCAGGATGAGCCTGAACGCTCGGTTCTGACGGAAGAGATGGTCGCATGTGATACATTGGGTTTGAAGCAGCTTCTGAAAGCCGAATGCTGGCGATCCGCTCTTAACCTTACCACAAAATTGCTTGGCAAAAATGTCCAAGAAGCATCCCCCAGAGTTATCCATTCGCTAATGGACTTGGAGATTTGGTTTTGCCGAATCGCGCTGCTGTACCAGCTAAAGATGTTTAGCGCTGCAGACGTTGAACTTGAGGCATTCGGAAATCTTGATTCGACATTGTTGTTCTACGATTTTCATCCTGAGTTGTACCCTGGACGAGAAGGCACAATGGTCCCATTCTGTTTTCGTATCCTGGCCGCCATGTTGCCGCAGCACGTGGAAAGGCCACAGGAATCACTCGACAAGTTGTTCCATGTTCATAGTATTTGTTTACAAATATTACGGGATCTGTTGGCTAAGTCTTGTGGCGGCGGTGAAGATGCGGAAAAGCATCAGAAAGGAATCGGACTTTGGAAGGAAAGATTGTTAAAAGTCTTGTATTGCATTGGGAATACATTCCTGAGTATGAAAGAATGTGGTTTGGCGATATCAGTTTTTAAGCAGATTGCGAAAAAAGATACGGAGCATGCTGGAGCTTTGCTCTCGGGAATCGGTAGGATCAGCCTACAATCCGGTGACATTGAGAGCGCACAGGGCTACTTCCGATTAGTGGAAGATATGGAGACCGATGGTAATGCGTCTAATCCTGATGTCTTGATTAATCGAGGACTTCTTGCGTTGACAGTAGACGCCTACGAAGAAGCGTTCAAGCATTTTTCAGCTGCAAAGAACTTAGATCCGGAAAATGCCGTCGCCACAAATAATGCCGCAGTGAGTCTGCTGTTTCAGGGCAGGTTAAAGGAAGCGTTGAAGCTCCTCGAAGATGTGGTTTTCTCCAATCCAGAGAAGAATTTGCAACCTGGTATTCTCTTCAATATTTGTACAATGTATGAATTGGAGACATCGCGTAATTTACCGAAGAAGCAGAGCCTTCTTGAGCTAGTTGCAAAGCACAAAGGCGATGGATTCAATGTATCCTGTTTAAAATTCCCTTAGTCTGAATTCATTCTTGTTGATATTTTTTATCATGTATAGTGTGGAGGCAGTCAGTTGCTAGGCGTGCCGTCGTATACAAGCTATGCAACCAGTTGTATTCGGATTGCGGTGTGCGAAAGGAATGGATCCAACGTGTTTTATTTGACATTCATTTCTTCAATGAATGAAGCATTTTCCCTGTTCTAAACTGGCTTCCATGTATGGACAGAGATGTCCAGTCCTTTAGCCTTGCACAAAATAGAGACGGCCTACTTAAATCGGTTGCAAAACACAAGGATAGATTTAAGCATCAGTTTGTGAATATACCACGTATATTTATTATTGCAGAGCTTTCGGTCCGTTAACCCGGACTTTCGTCAGACTGACGAAAGCTTTGCAATAATAAATATACCTGGTGTATCCACGAACTGATGCTTATATTGTTGTTTGCGCCATGCAAAATTATAAAAGTCTTATTAATTAAGGATGAATTTGTTGAAAAAGACAGCGTGCTTTAGTCATCATTCTTAGAAGAACGGTCTATCGCCGTTTGTGTAGAGTATTTACAATAAATCAGTCAAAGTTCTGTTCTCTTGAAGTTGTTTTTTTCTTATAAAATTTCAGCGGCTTGATCGGACCGCTGGTTTTGATTCCCATCGTGATCGGTGAAGAGTCGTTTTTAAAACTTGACAATCTAAAATGTATCAAGCCAGGTAAAAGTGCGAAATACCTGTGGTACGTTTTCTAACCAAAGCTTTGTAAGCTTTCTAAGATACGTTTTATTACGATTTAAGCTTTCACGTGCATGTCAAGAGTGCGCAACTGGAAAGCAGCTTTAATTTACCTGAGCCGAAATCGATGGTCGTCGATCGAGTCAGGGTTGCCAGATTCTCCGAGTGAGAAAAAGCGAAACTGGTGACAAAAAAGCCAAAAATTTAAAAAAGGTGAAACGGGATTTTTCCAAGCCAAACGCTTGAAAAAGAAGCCAAAATCGAGAAATTTGGCGCCAAAAAAGCTAAGTGGTTGAAACTTACATTGTAGGATGAAGTATTTCGCATTTAATGAGAGTCGCGCCTAATAGCATCTTGGGATATCCATGTGCGAAGAAGCAAGATGGCGCTGACTTGTGCAAGTATGTGTATTATAATACTTTTGCTTTTTAAAGGTGTTTTAACAGAATTTTGCTGCTTTCAAACTAGTATTTGTGTGTGCAATCATATTAAATTTACTGTTAATGTGGTAAATGTCCAGTCTTAACGGCTAGAAGCTTGTTTTTGAGCTTGTTTGGTTACAAAAACTTTGGTAGGGAGATACTCGCGGGTGGCGTGTTTTCCTCGTGTATTGCAAAAATGGGTGATTGCAGCCTTTCAGACATTTTGCATGCCTAGTTTGAATTTGGTGTTCTAATATTTCCAGAAATATTTGTTGCATACAGTGCTATTGTTTATTTGCATTGGAGGACGGGGGAAGGAGTACTTCCAGTCACTGGTCGATTTCAACCAGAATTTGCAATATTTTTCAGTCAGCAACGAAGTACCTGAACACCCCTGTGTTTCTCCTGTCTCAAATTGCGTGTTTGAGCGACGACTGATTGAAAAATATATTGCTGAAAACGGTGTGGATCCTGTGACCAATGATGTATTATCTGAAGAACAACTTATTGATATTAAAGGTTTGGAAAACTTGTAACTTTGTGTTTTGTACATAGGTCTGCAAAGGCTGTATTTGTTTGAGTAGGATATGAATTTGCCATACAACAGTTGTTGAGTTTTTGACATTTATCTTGTCTTCTAGTGAGTTCGCTTGTTAAGCCCAAACCTCCATCTGCAACGAGTATTCCTGCTATCTTGAAATCTCTCCAAGATGAATGGGTGAGTACAAGTGATTATAGGTGGTATTCATGTTACATCATTGCCACCATGTTGGATGAATTTTAGTGCTGTGCACTGGAGCCGGAGGGTCGGAGTTTGTTCACCCCCGGCAAAACTCCAGCAGCACTTAATTGTGCTGCAAACTACTGTCGGACTTCGGTAAATGTCCGACTAAGTTTGAAAAATGTCCGACCAAAAGATATATACTCAGAACAACGCACAATTAGTATCGAACAAAATTAAATCAAAACAAAATTAGTGCTTCCACTTTGAAAAGAAAAATTCCACAAAACTTTAGATTTTCACAAATTTGCCAAAACAGGAAATTTTCCACTGGAGCTGGAATTTTTTGGCCAGTGCACAGCATTATTTGTCAGGGTCTCACCTTTGCCCCAGAAGTAACTAGAACTGACTAGTGTTTCTTGTTTAGGATGCGACAATGTTGCATAGTTTCAGTTTGAGGCAACAGCTCCAAACGGCTCGTCAAGGTATGGTTGGAAGAAATATCTCAGCAAGGGAATGGGATGCGAAGTTTGTAATCATGTTCCAAACCTTTCTGACTTCCTCCCAGATATCATTCATTGGTATACTGAAGCAAAAGTCATTTTCAAATCATAGAAACATGTTGTATCAACTTTAATTCTTAGAATTATCTCATGCTTTGTATCAACATGATGCCGCTTGTCGTGTCATTGCTCGTCTCACCAAGGAAGTGACAGCTGCCAGAGAAGGTAACTACTTCATGTTGTAGTAAAACTATCTGGCTCTTCCGCCCATTAACTGGCGGGAGTGCCCCCTAGCTACTAATTTCATGTGTGTTAGACAGAATAAAACGTCAAAGTAGAGAATATTGGGATGCATTGCCAGTGAGTCAATGGGTTTATAAGTTGGCCAAGAAGAATGGTAGATAGTTTAGTTTGAGCACATTCCCAGTCAGTGGATTAACAAGAGAAATATGTGAATAGTTTAGAAGATCCAATAACTAGCAAGAGCTTTTGATGATAAGTACAATTATCTGGTGTTAAACAGAGTAGAATGTATAAGTGGAGGACTGATCGGTCCATTACTAGTCAGTGGGTTAAAAAGAGAAGTTGGCTGACAGATTAGTTAATCCATTGACTGGCAAGAGATTTTCGCTTACAAATAAAATCATCTGGTTTTAGGCAGAGTAAAATGTACATATAACTATAGGGGGTACTGCTAGTCAGTGATAGTAGGTTGCATAATTTTTTCGTACATGTTGTTCAGCTGTCTTTACAAAAAATTTTGGTAATATCTTGTGTGTTTTATTACAGCGTTAGCAACATTGAAACCGCAGGCTGGTATTGTTGCCATGGCACCCACCCCAGTGGCTCCTGCTATTCCCAACGTGAATGTAAGTAGTACATTGCCACCCAGGCCCCAGTTGTACAAAGCTGGATTAGTGTTAACTCTGCATGGGTGTAAATTTAATCTACTGAGTAGCTAATGTATTACTATTAGCCCATTTTAATAAAACACAAAACAATAGACTCTCCGTAAATAGTGAACATTTTATCTATGATAAAATGTTCAGACTGTCTATTGTTTTGTGTTTTATTAAAATACTCTATGGCAGTCGTAAGTATTAGCCCATTTGTTTTAAAACTTTGGGATTCAAAACTTCTGTTTGTGCAACTGAGCTTGGTTGACTAGTCAATGAGTGATAATCTGATAAGTTTGCCTCAAATTTGAGATAACTCAGGATTGGGCTTACCAACTTTTGAACAACGTGCTCGAGTAGTGTATACAATTAAACACTCTGTTATGTATTTATAGAATGAGGAGCCAATGGAAGTCAAGGTAAATTTAATGTGCTTTGTGATGATACAATTATGTGCTTTGTCAATGTTTTTTAATTTTCTCTTAGTATTGCGGATATTTTTGTATTAGAGGACAATTTGAATGTCGCAACTCGGGAAATGTATTGTGACAAGTGCGACTTATAGGAATTACTAGATTACATGGGTCGCCTAGGCTATATAAGTCGTCTTCAACTAGATATCCTCCCGTTTTCAGCTCTGATTTAACATTTTGATGCATGTTAGATCGTGTTCTTTGATCATTGAACTGCCAAATACCACTTTTTCACGTGATGAAAACTAACTGAGTTATAAGATTTTTATAATTTTGCATGGCACAAACAACAGTATGCGCATCAGTTTGAGGATACACCACGTGTAATTACTGTATTATTGCAAAGCTATACGTGTTGTATATACGTGGATATACGTGGTCTATCCTCAAACTGATGCTTATAACTGAGTTATGTATAGTAATTTCTGCTTTTCTTCCAGGTTGGAGATGAAAGTGGAATGACAGATGATGTTCTGCAGAAGGTATGGTATTTTCTCTCTATTTAGCCCCCCTCTTATATAAGCCCCCCCCCTTTTAAGAGGAAGAATTTTATTAAGCCACCTTTCTCTATTAAGACCTCGCCTTTGCTGAACATATTAAAACTTGCTGTTGTGTTGATGTGTATTTTGTTGTTTTTTTTATAGTACTAAGAACATAATACCCTACATTTTGCGAAAAATTATCTAAGATTTTTTGGATAACAAAATGAGCCCTCCTTCTCAAATAAGCCCCTTCTCTCTAATAAGCCCCCCCCCCTCAAAGGGGTCTGAAAAGAATAAGCCCTCCAGCTGGCTTAGTAGAGAGAATATGGTATGAATATATCAACGAGGATACAGACACTACTGTGTCTGAATCCTTGAGATATATTCATTGAAATTTTCAATATAACGTTTAAAATAACATTTGTATTGTTTTAGTTACAAGAGAAGGCCACCACTCTTACGGCTGAGCGTAAAAAGGTTGGTAGAAAGTCAGAATCATTTCTAGTGGTATGTAACTGTGTGGTGTTAAGCATATTTTTGCCTATTTCAGAGAGGAAAGAAAATCCCAGAGGGTTTGGCATCTGCGGACGAAATTCGATCATACAAACAAATCTCCTCCCATTTGGTAAGTTTTGGCAAAATGGGAAAACTATGAAACAAGGTTGTCAGCCCGTTTAATCTTTCGCTAGTTTTGAACAGCTCTTATATTTTTTCTCTGCCATTTCAATGCCGCTATTGAGGCATGTTCTACTACTACTGTAAATATCGTTGCTACAGCAGAGAATTTGACATATTGGTCAAGGCTTTCAAAAGTAGCCAGCGGCCGGTTGCTCCAAGGTCCATCGCTGGCAACTTTTCATTCAAATGTCAAAACAATGTCAATAACAACAGCTTGACATTTATATCACTGCCCCAGCTACTTTTTTTGTAGCCTCCTATCTGAAGTAATTCTGAAAGCCCTGAAATTTGGTGTAAAACATTTGGGTTTTTTGTCTTAGGGTCTGCACAGTGCAAGCAATCCAGGAATTTTGGCTTTGGACCTTCATGCTGCCGATACATCTCGAGTTCTTACAGGTATTGAATTGCGGTATAGTCATGATTATTGAAGATATGGTTGGGAGACTTGATCAAAGCCTTTTCTTTCTTTCTGTTCATGTTTATGCAAAACTTGTGCATGGTGAAGACATGATCATTGGATATATGGTTGGAAGACTTTACTGAAGTCTTTTTTCGATATTTTTTTTCTTGTTTATGCAAACTTGTGCGTGGTGAAGACAATCTTTGGAGATACTGTTTGGAGATTTGACTGAAATCTTTGTTCTATCTTTTTTTTCGTACATTGTGCAAACTTGTGCAGGGTAAAAGGATTATTTATAATTATGTTTAAGGTGGTTTGGACAAGAATGCTGTCGTGTTTCATCGTGAAACAGAGCAGGTAAATTTATGGAGAAGTTAAGATACTCCTGTTTCATGCACCGACTAAGGAAGGCGTTATTTTCAGCACAGTTTTTTGCTAACTTTACTACGCGCCTACGTTTTTCTTCTGTATTTGCTACATGCTATAATTTTTTACAAAAAGACTGCAGAAGTTCATTTTAGAAGCGCGCAAGGATATCGCGCTAAATGAACACGGAAAGTCAAGCTACCTGTTCACGTTTCAAGAAATCGTGAAAACATAGCGTTTCTTATGTAATATTTCATCCCGATAGTTGCTAGAGACCAATATTTTGTGTACGTGTGAATGTTTTTTAGCATGAGTTTCTATTCAACTATGTTTGTATATAGGTTGTGGCAACTCTCAAAGGTCATTCGAAGAAAGTCACAAGTGTTGTTTATCACCCAGCTGAGGTTTGTATTATTTTGATTAAAAATGGCTTTCGTCATAAACAGATTACAAACTTACCTTTTTGCTGTGCAATTTGCTGTCAGATTTTTCGTTTCTTATGACCTTATTTGGCGGTTGTCGTATACGTAAGAAGTGCATCTGTCTGTTTAGGATATTGCATTTACCGCATCTCCAGATAGCACCATTCGCGTTTGGTCCGTTGGAACTGCAAGTTGTACAGAGATTGTTAAGGTATAGTCGTTGAATACTTGACTTTCATCACGGTAGAAATGCGTTTAATATTCAATCTTTCCTGGACAAAGTTTTTTAAACTTGCAAATGTGTGTTACTCGACTTAACCGTTTGTTTTGTTTTTAATTTTAGGCGCACGACGCTGCTGTAACTGGGATTAGTTTACATGCTACTGGTAAGGACAATTGTCAGGTGACCCTCTTCGAAATGTTTTATTCCCCTTTTGCTGTTATTGCTTCGTCTTTCTTTTTGTATTAATGAGATTATGCACTTTTGTCTGGCTTGCTATAGTTTAAAGTTTTTTATTGTCTTCTTGATTATAAGTGTGACCGTCGTTAGTTGAGGCAAAATTGCTCTCAGTTAAGTTTAATCGTTATTTTATAGGTGATTATTTGTTAAGCTGTTCATTGGATCAGGTTAGTTAGCTTCATTTCTTTTGTGTACTAATTTCTTTACAGAAACAACTGCTCTATTGCAAGCTTGTATTCATATCTTTCGTAACTTATCAGCGGTGTTCCTTCATCCATTGTTGGTGATCAATAGAAAAGGCAGTGATTTATTAGGGACGAAAACTTTGCTCATGGGTGATCACCGACTTTGGAGTCAATTAGCCTATCTCTCACTATGCGACTATAGGCCTTAAACTTCACTTCACCATTTCTGAGTGACAAAATCATTGTTTTTTATCGTTATTTTTTATGAAAAGAAAAGACATAGAATTTTATGCTTGTTGACAATAGGTCGACTGTTGCTGTTTTTATATTTATTGAAAATTTGGATATGATTGCAAAATTTTTCGACGTAAATGCGCTCCGAAACTATGCGTTTTTCCATCTCATATGTTTTCGGAGAAATTTCAAGATCTAGTGCTGAGATTTTGCCCAGAGTTGACGACAGTCTCAGGTACACTTGGAAAACGAGAAATTTGGTTAAATTTTCTGTTTGATAAAACGAAATTTGCCTTATTCAATTATTTTGTGACCTGAAAATGGCGGATTTAAGACCTGCATGATCGCATAGCTTTGGAAAGGCTAATTAGGCCCGGTTTACACTGTCAAAGTTTGTGTGATCAAAGTGGGAATTTCGGACAGGTCAATCCTACTTTTTGAAAGATTTGTTAAAAATGTTTAAGGGAACTAATACAGTGCTTATCAATGAACTACTTCACACTCTGATACTTCTTACAAATTCTTCAGAACATAGCACTTTCACCTGTAAACTTCCTACTTTGGTCACAAAAACTTTGACAGTGTAAACCGGTCTTTAGACATCGCTGTTGAATTACGACCAAAGAAACTCAGCTTTTCGTTGAGCAATTAACAGGCCTGGATAAAATATTTTTCCTCCTGGCATCAAAACTCCAAAAAAATTTCCTGCAAAACTAGTTCAAAATTTCCTGCTAGATTTCTTTAACAAGACTAATATCAAAACATTAAAATAAAATTTCAATAGCCAACGAGCAATTTTGATGTATATTTTTAACTATGTTCTTTAAGTTTATATTGTTGAACTCAAAATATATTATGAATAAAAACAGTTCCTGAGAGATACGGAAATATTTCCTGCGAGTAAATTTCTCGGAAAATTTCCTGGCAGCGGTGCTGCCGGCGCTACCGGACATTTTCCAGCCTTGGCAATTAATTTCTTACTTATTTTTTTATCTCTTTTTAGCATTGGGCTTTCTCGGATATCAGAACTGGTCGTGTTTTGACCAAGTGTGTCTCTGATGTATCCTCAACGCAATGTGAGTTGGTTTATAATATTTAAAAGCACACAGACGTCTGTTGGGCCCAAGCGTGAATAAATTTTGGAGTTCATGAACTTTTTCCACTAGTAAATGTTCGTGGTTCATGCACTATTTCAAAACAGAGTTCCAGTGTTTGATTAAGATGCGAAAACACTCTCCACGTGTTTTGACACCTTGATAAAAACTTGTAGTGAGACGATTTGTGCGTTCAATAACTTCGATATTGTGTTATTGCTGTTCAATATTGTGTTCAAAGGTAGCTCGTAAAGGAGTAATTAGATCTGTGAGATAAACCAGTCTTACGACAGAGCTTATAAAAAAAATAAAATAAAATAAAATAATATAGTATAATATAATATAATATAATATAATATAATATAATATAAGATAATGTAATATAATGTAATGTAATGTAATATAATATAATATAATGTAACATAATAGTATAATAAAATAACAATTTTACTTGCATCATTCATCTAATTGAAAGTTTCATCCTGTTTTCTTCAGCACTGACTTGTGCCCAGTTCCATCCTGATGGTTTGATCTTTGGCACTGGAACCACTGACAGGTAGTATTTGCCAAGTACTTTTATCTATTTGTTAATCACTAAGAAAAGCAGTAACTGTGGTGCATAGTGATGATCGCTTGTGTGGAAATACGGTTTGGATTCTAGTTTTTACAAACTGGTGCATAGTGAAGACATATAGTCATTGGAGACATGGTTGGAGACTTGTCCAAGTCTTTGTTCTGTCTTTTTGTTCATGTTTTTGCGAAATTGTGCATGGTGAAGAGTGGTTAATGAAGTTATGGTTTGAAGACTTGATCGAAATCGTTTTCCATATGTTTGTTCACGTTTATGCAAACTTGTGCGCGGTGAAGATACAGTCATAGGAGACATGGTTTAGGAACACCATCACCAAAGTCTCTAATGTGTCAACATAAAATAACAGCTTACTCTTGGAGTGTTAAATTTTGGGGGGATTCCAGACCAAATTTCCATTGACTGTGATAATGAATTTTTAGTGTGATCAAGATTTGGGATTTAAAGGAGAGAGCAAACGTTGCGAATTTCCCTGGGCATTCTGGACCAATCACGAGCATTTCGTTTTCAGAAAATGGGTGAGAAATCTTTTTGCTTACTTAAATGAAAGCACTTTTCTTATGCGAATTCATATTATTGCAAAGATTAGTCGACAGTTACCAATCATAAAAATTAGTATTATTATACAAAAGATTGAAGTATTTACTTGAAATTCGGAGTGTGCTATTCGGAGTTCATGATTTTCGTATTCTGTTTAGTTATTATTTGGCGACTTCCGCTGACGATTCCGTCGTGAAATTATGGGATTTGAGAAAGCTGAAGAACTTCAAGACTATTGCTTTGGAAGATAGATACGAGGTGAGAAAAATGTATTCATTATTTCAATTTTCTAGCGATCTATATGCCGTGAACTTGCATTCGCTATACATTTCTTCACTTGTATTATGGAATTCCAACTAATGCTAAAGTTTCTTCGTCATCCATCCAGATGAAATCGCGGAGAAAGACTGGGACTAGTTGTCTGATAAAACTCCATTTTTCATTTAAAAACAGTGGTTATCTCACGAAGTACATAGTGTTTTGTTCCCAAATTTGCGAAGCACTTGTCTTTCGCACCACCAAACATATTTGTGAAGTTTCGACTAATTTCATGAAAGGAAAAGAAGGAGAGAAGTGATTAAATGCAGAAAAATGAATTTTTGTTCTGTTGCTCGTTCCAGTCTTTTTGCTCACGGTCAGATCACCTCCATAGCAACGGGGAATTTTTGCTGTAATTTTTTAATCGTCGAAACAGTTCTTTACTAGTTTGTAATGTTTTTCAGGTGAAGTCACTTTGCTTTGATCAAGGCGGTGTGTATTTGGCAGTGGCTGGCTCTGATGTGCAGTAAGTATGACTACACAACGTTTAAGTAGCATATTGTGTGATGACACTATTGACGAGTTTTGCGACGAATTGATTTCCTTAACATGCTTAATATTGGAGAAATTTGATTGAAAATCGTAATATGTAAAGATTTCGTGCAATTTAAAACGATATTGACGTGATCCAATCATTAAAATGGAAAAAGATTATATATTTTGATGAGCCCCCGTTCCTTTTGCAAAGTTGTAATAAACTTGAAAAAGTTCGTTGAAGTTTTTCAAGTTTTGATCTGCTAAATCACATCGCTGAGCAGGTGGTACTGTCCCTTTAAGGCCAATGTGAGCGAATAACACAACGGAAGGTGTTTTGTGTCGTCATTTCGGCAGGAAAGTTTCACCTTGGATGATTTTTTAAAATTCTTGTACTACACTTATATCTAAACAGATGCGACATTATTGAGTTATTGAAGAAAATTTCAGCCCTTTTGAAAGCGATTTCAGGACGGTTAACATGCACCATGATAAAATCGCAGAATTTAGAAGCATCGAAAAATGACCTACTTTGTTTAACATTATCCTGTTCAGCACTTGTATCTGCTGTAATGTAACAAGTAGACTCTTGCTAAACAACAAACGAACAGGCTTTCAGGTTATATTCATACTATTTACATTATCCTGTTCAGCAATTATCTGCAGTAATGTGACAAGAAGACTCTTCTTAAACTACAAATGAACAGGCTTTCAAATTATATTAATACTAGTTCTTAAAATAAAATGGTTAGTAACTACTTTAATTTTAAGTTGACCCTCTTGTTTTATATACCCTGGATAACGCTTTATTGGAGAGGTATTCTTCCTGGATAAAAATATTTTGCATCACTTCTAGGATCTATATGGTAAAACAATGGGAGCTATTGAAGACGTTCACAGGTTCGTCCTACTTTAAAACACTATCTTCCATAAAAAAAACTTATAATTTTATTATACCTAAATTTCAAAAATCAATGAATCCAAGGCAAACGATTTTTTCATCTTCATATATATACTATTCAACGTAAAACAACAATTACTCTCCTGAGGCCGTTTCTTCAAAGCTGGGTTCGCTTTAGCTGTGGGTTAAAACTTGATCAGCGGTTTGGTGTATACAGTTCTGTGAGTCCATTTTTTTCTTTGCAAATAAATAAACAAGCGGTTAAAAATTTTGCTTCGGAAATACGTTTACCCAGGATTAAGCTATCCTGCTTTTGAAGAACTGGCCCCCAGTTTTTTGAAGTTGGCCTTAAGAAACATATCAACCATGGTGAATGGTTTAGTTGCCTAGTTCCGAAAAGAAACACTCAGTAAGATTGAGATATCAGAAAAGGACTACAAAACACTATGCATTTCGGCAGACCTCTCTTCAGGTGTTTCGTCTGCCAAGCATGAGATGAGACTTTTTCTGATATCTCCATCTTATTGAGTGCTTTAAACAGTTCTTTTCAGAACTAGGCAACTAAACCATTCACCATGGTTAATATGTTTCTTAAGGCCATATTTAAGTTT